>CAUYON010035577.1:0-64468 GCA_963573935.1 Arctocebus calabarensis
TGCCGTGGCATCACAGCTCACAGCAACCTCCAATTCCTGGGGTTAAGCGAGTCTCTTGCCTCTGCCTCCCAAGTAGCTGGTACTACAGGCACCCGCCACAACGCCCAGCCATTTTTTGGTTACAGCCATCATTGTTGTTTGGCAGGCCGGGCTGGATTCGAACCTGCCAGCTCAGGTGTACATGGCTGGTGCCTTAGCCCGTTGAGCCACAGGCACCGAGCCATTTGCCTTTTTTTTAAAGCAACACATATCATTGTATTATTAACCAGAAACTAATATTTTAAAACATTAGTTTGGTAATGTTTAAAACATGAGTTTGGTACTTAGAATAAAGCTTTATTTTAAAGCACAAGTGGCAAGATGGATTTTATCTATTGTGGTAGACAATCTTCAAATATACTCACTGTTTATATTATTTTTCTTCCTTCATATATGAAGTGAGCCATAATGTTTTAAAACACAACACATGCTCACATAATAGCTGATTACTCACACATAGTCATTTTAAAGATTTGGTTGAAGATTAGAGATTCATATAATTTCTCCCATTGAAATAATGTGAAATGGACTTCCAGTAAGCATTTCAACAGAATCTCTGATTTTCAGAAACGAATTATGGACATGAGTGGGGAGTGCCTAGATAACCTATTTTTTAGGCTGTAATTGTCTGTGAGGCAAAGAATATTGCATTTGCCATTACCCAGTCTACAGATGTGGCTACGTTTAAATACTATTATTTGGTCTAAGTTAAGTTGCATGAATGACTTCTGGTAAGCTTGTAATAAAATTACATCCGATATATTTGAATTACATTTTTTGAAAGTATTATATTTGGGCTGAGAAGCTAAATGTGCTATGAATAAGAATAAATTTCTTTCATCTAGCGTCTTTAGGCTTTTAGTAAGAAGTGACTAGTAGGGAGAATGTGATTTGAAATGAACACTTACCTCTTTTAACCTCAGAGATGAACTAAAGACATTATGGAAAAAAATGTCACAGAGCTGTTCACGGTTGTTTTCCGTCACTTCCTTTTGATTACAGGGAAATGAAAGAAAAAAAAATGTACATAGTTTGCATCTTAATGGGAGTGATGTTGATGTAGGCTGCTCCTCTGTTCACTATCACTCAAGATAGAAAACTAAAGACAAAAATGTAGTAGACTTGTTGGAATAAGTAACGCTCTGATCTAGAAAAACACAAAATAAAGGCTTGATATAGAGCCAAGAGCATCAAGTGTAATAAAGAGTTAGTGAACACATTTGCTATTCCCCAGGGAATTGGTTTGACCTAAATATGAACAATTTTCTTTACTCCATTCTAGAGTTCTGGAATAGAGAAAAAAAATAAATAAAAAAAACACATGTCAGGCTTGGCTTGTAAAATCAGCAGACACCTTTCTATGCTTGGGCCAAAAACCCCTGAATCAGATCCAGAGAAAGCAACAGTTCTGATGGGGGATTACAATGTGTTTGGACAGTCTATATTTCATTGTGTATAAGAAGGATCTAAGTTACAAAAAGAAATGTGTACCTGTGTTTTAAAAAGTTCAAACATCTAACAGATGTCATGTGTATTTGGTTGCACTATAAACAAAGGAAAAATACACTAAAGTAGTAAAGACGTGGTGCTATCACCATAAAGTAAACAGACATTTACTTAGCACATCAGAGTTCAGGCTTACACACAAAATAAAGTCACAAATGCTATTTACATATATTTTAATATGAGTATGTGTAAAATATGAAGAAAAATTAAGCCATGTAAAAGCTGAAAAGCTTGGAAGTGTGCTGTCCTCAGACTCTATCATCCCTGAACTGAGAAGCCTGTATTTTGGCAATGCTGGTGGATTGCTGTCCCAGGGGCTGAATGAAAACGAGACTTGCACCGTATGCAGACATACAAAATATTGCTTGTTGGATACTGCCACAAACAATATGCTCTAGGCCATCTCAAATTCTTTCTGCTTTCTCTGGGCCTCTCAAGAATAGAAAAAAAAATATTTTTCATAATGCAGATTTTTCTTCCTAAGTGGCAAGGCATACAGAAGAAATAAACAGAACTAAGACAGAAGCAGATACCAGATCCTGCATATCAGAAGCTGTAAAAACGCTGCTGTACCCACAGCACTGATGGAATATTTAGTTCGTAGAAACTACCTAGGCAGCAGATCAAGGCTCTTTAAGGCTACAACTACCTTCCAAGGAGTTTCTTTGAGCAAATAGGTTTCTAAGTGTAATCCTACTGTATAATTCATTTGTTCTAATTTTTAATGGAGTTTAGATGACATCTAAGACTCTGAAATGCCCACTTCACAAACTTTAAAATAAATCTAGAAGTGATGTTCAGAGGATATTTAAATTGAACTCAAAATGCAATTACCTATCTGGATGTATTGTCATTAAATGATAAATATCTGGGTTCATTTCATTGTTAATTCAATTGATAATTAGTTTAATTGCCACAAATCAATGATTGCACACAGACTTTATGGCCTCCCCGCATTATAGAGGTTCAGCATGGTGCAGGGAGAAAATAAGATTTTCTAAAGAGGCATTTATATATATTTTTTATTTGATTTACAATTTCTAATATGTTCTTCAATAGGAAATTGAAGAGACCAGAAATTATAAGCAACTCTTCAACACTGTGTATTATTTCACCGAATTGTGTACCTGACTAATAACTAACTCTACATTAGAGAAATGTCATGGTAAAACGTAACTATTTCATTACTCACAAGGCAGATTCATCACAAAGGCTAATTTCGTAGTTTGAGGCCAGCTAGTATTTGTTGTAGTTTTCAAGACTCTGAATGAGAAATCTTTGAAGTTACTGGAAAGCATTTCTTCCAATCATTCCTATCCACTATTTTCTCCTCATGAGCACGTATGGAAAATGTAGGAATAGATGAATATTACAGACCAGATTATATCATTGTTAAGAGTTCCACATTCTAAGAGCATACTTCTTGGAAATCCTCTTATCACATCTCCTCCTAATTTTTCCATTTAAAGAAATAATTAATTGATGTTTTGTTGTTTTAGATAAACATATCATTGAAAGGTTTGGTATTTAAAATTTACTCTTAATAAAAACAAACTCTGAGATTCATGTAGCTCAGATTGCAATAGTGTTTTATTTTCCAAAGAACAAAATAAGAATGTTAAGTTTGAATTTTGAAGATCATTGGGAAAATATATTAACTCTTTTTTGTTTTAATGGGAAACATAGACTAACGATGGTATGTCCACCAAAGTTCACGTTTGAATACGCTCACGTGTGTTTGTACACACTCACATATAGAGAGCAAAAGAGCCATAAAATGTTACCACAGATCACTGGAGATTTAGCAAGAACCTTTTATAATATTAGGTAACCTCCTGGAAATGTGATTGTATTCTACCTTCACTAAGTCTAAGATATACTATAAATATTCAAATCCCTCGAGATCTTTGTGTTTCTATGAACAAAAAACCACAATTGTTGAAGGAAACGGGAAGCTTGCTTTTTAAAAATTCTGTATCCCTTACACATGCATAATGGAGTAATACTCTTCAAATTTTATTGGAAAATACAGCTTTCAATTACTACATGCAGTAGGAATTTTTAGAGGTAAAGGAAAATCAAAAGGAGTTACTTGAATTTTAATTTGTTCTGTTAATTTATAACTAATAGTCATACTTTTACAGAAAAAATATAAAGTATTAACTGAATACTGAATTTATTAAAAGCATTTACCTTAGAAATTGGGAGGAAAAACAATTTACCCTACTAACCCACTTTGCTTGGGCAAACTATTAATATTTAGCTTCCCTCATTTCTAAGGTGGAGATAGTACATTATCAGATTGATTCATATTTTCAACTATTACTTATTCAGTACCTACAATATGCCCATGCATTAAGTTAGGCTCAGTATCTGTTGACTAAAGACACCGTCAGCAGAGAAACTTTGTTCTGGTCCTCATGGGACATATATTCCAGGGAAGGAGAGAGAGAATGAGTAAATGTAAATGAGTATAAAATTGAAAACATGAGGTATGTGTTAGTAAGTGCATGCCAAAAAAAAGAGTGTCCTGAGAGAAAAAAAAAATGGCATAACAATAGAGTCATTGTTAAAAATGACGTAACAATAGAGAATTGAAGCAATAAAGTCATGAAGGAAACCAGGATTTTATGTTTACATTTATTTGTCTTTCCTGTTTTCAATACAGTGAGCATGAGAGATGTCCCCTTGGATTCCACACTTGCCCCCTTCAGTGCAGTCTCAGCCCAGCTGGCTGCCAGGGTAATATGGTTCAAATGCAACTGAGCGCATGCCTCTCCTCCACTTGATACCTCTACAACTCCTTGCCTCCCCCCAGGTAAGAGACAAAGAGTTCGGTGCCTGGTTGCCCAGCTGACCTCATCTGCTGCATTTGCCCTGGCTCAGCTATCTGGCTTTCCTCGGTAGGGCCTCTAGATTTCACATTCCCTCAGACTCCTTTACTCTTCCTCAGTTTCCCACCTGGCTCATTCCTTCACATCCTTTAGTGAAATACTACTTTCCCAGAGAACCCTGCCCTGAGCAACATTTCAGAACTCTCAACCGCACAGATCCAATCCCTGTCCTCCTTACCCTGGCCTCCCTTGTTTTCTCCAGGACTCTGACCATTTAATATAATAGGAAGTTACCCCTAACGTCATTACTCGCCTTCCAAAACACAGGTTTGACAGCTCTGTCATTGTTGGAAACTCCATGAGGGCCGAGGTTTTGCTTTGCTTGACTCATTGCTGTATTTCCACTGCCAAGGACAAATTCACTGCATAGTTAGTCCTCAATAAAATAAGTGTTTGTTGATTGACCTAGTCAGGGAGGAGCTATCTGAGGAAATAACATCTCAGGTGAGTTGTTATTCGGAGTACGGAAGAGCAGGAGGACATCTTCCCAGAGAAACGTATTGTGAATGGATAACCTTGAAACTAGTAAGAGCTCCTTCTAGGGAAGGACTAAAACAAGTCTCGGAGTTGGCTACAGATTAGGGGAGAGAGTCTTAGCTGCAGCAAGAAAGGTGGGCAGGAGTCAGCTCACACGAGGATTGGCCCTCCGTTCAGCAAAGAAAAAAATTTACAGTTATTTTTTTTTAAAAAAAGAACAAAAAATTCACTTAAAATTTAGAAAAGTGAAAATAGTATTAAAATAATATTTTATCATAATTAATTGAAACAAGGAAAGAAACAAAAGAGAAAAAAAACAGAGAAAGACAAAGAAAACTAAGGTAGGTGAGAACAGGCGAGGAGAATTTACTGAAAGTCAAAACAGAATTCCAGAGTGTGAACAGAGAGGGAGACTCCCACGATTCCACAGATAAATGTAGAGACTGAAGAAGAAAAGTCAAACAAACAAAAAAAAAGAAAGAATTCTTTATTGGCTTTTAAAAAATGTGTCAGGGCAGGAGTTCAGACAGATCAGCGGCAAAGCGGACACGTGAACGTAGCTGAGGTGGTTCGGGCCAACGTGTGAGCAAAGTAAGCTCCTCAGAAGGGGGCACCTAGGAGACAAGCAGGGAGTATGGAACAGACACCTGTGAGCTTAAGTTTTGAAGAATAAGGTTCTAAAATAACTGAAATCATGAAAGAGAAGTGGAGGGTGGCAGGGAAGGGAGAGAATTGAAGAAATGAAGTTATGAAGGAAACCAGCATTTTATATCTACATTTATTTGTCTTTTCTGTTTTCATTATATCTCTATGCCACTATATTTTTCCCACTTAAAAACATTTCTCTTTACAGTTTGTGGCTTGTTATTCCCACACCTGCCATGCTGCAGCGTGCCTGTTCCCTCTTTCTCCCACGGTGCCCTTATAAATACACCCCGCTTGTTCCCTCACTCCCAATACCCGACTCTAACAACACTGACAACTTTCAGCCTTCCCAGCTTTCATATCCAACACCTCTGTTTGACCCTATAACAGCCACCACCTACTCAATTCCTATGTAGAACATATTGAGCTAGAATACTTCCTAATCCCTTTGCTCTTTGCCTGATCCCAAGTCGAAGTGGTAGTTGCGACTCCAGTTGCTCCACCACTAACTCCAGATTTTATATTTTCGCTTACAAAACAGCTCTGGGTAGCATGAGTATATAATGCATTGTACAGAGCAGGGGCTACCAACAGTAGGGGCTTGCTGGCTGAAACAACAGGCACCAGTAGAAACTGTTTGGGGTCACACCTGCCTTTAGGGAACATAAGCTAGTTCATCTGCTTGGTGCTGCACCAGTTTCCTTTGGGCGACACCACCTCAGACATTGAGCATTCGAAAAGGCAATGGAAACAGCAGCAACAGCAGCAACTAACACTTACGGGAGCAGAGTATTTGTCATGCCCTGCCCTAAGCACTTGGCTTTAGTGCGCACATAATTGTATTTGTGGATTTCAAGGCCAGAGCAGAAAAAGCCCAATGAAACTTCACTTGACATTTTACTTAATGACAGATCAAATACACCAACTACTATATATACTCTGTGGGCTAAATTTTCTCAGTTACTGGTTGACTTTTTTTTAAATATACCCAATTGAAAAACGAATTGCTTTTCTTTTTGTTCCCTGAAGAAGTCCTGCCAATGTTTTATACAACTACAGGAAAAGCTTCCTTAGAATAAACTCAGAAGTTTCATTATGTAATTCAATGTAGCTTTTTTGAGACATTCAGTCAATCCTTCTTATTTGAGATAGTTATGTTCTAGGAAATTACCGCAAGCACTGAATGAATGAAGAAGGCACCATTGATCTTACTGCAAAAGCAATGTTAAGGTCCTGCAATCTTCTGGTCACAAAATTTGCATCAATCTATTCACACATAATTGTATCTTAAGTGTATTTCTGTTTAAAGACACCTCATTTAGTGTATGTTGTTGATTCATTAGGACTGACCTCAGGGCCAACTGCACTGTAAGCTCTGCTTGAACGCAGCCCATCTAACTCTGGCGTTTGTCCCTTAAGTCTCATAGTCCCTTGGGCCTGAGAACACAGGGTGGTACTTCAGCACTGTGCCAGAGGCCATTCTAGACAACAAAGCCAGCAACAAAAAGTCATAAGAACAAGGACAGGGTAGCCCGGAGTAGACCACCAAGAGGAAACTAGCACGATATGAGAGCTGAGATAAGAAGGCAGCGCATCGAGTTGTCCCACCTTAGCTGGGAACATGTGTGTGTCTGTAGACTGAAAGCTTCCCTGTCTGTGAATGTCTGTGAATGACCATAAAAATGCCAGTATTGGTTTGGGGGTTATGGGTAGATAAAATCTCCACAAATAGGAGAATCACCTGCAAAATGAATAATGTCACTTCTCTGTTTGAAAATCATGAATGCCTTCATAGCACATTTGAGATAAAATGCAACCTGTCTGATGCAGCATGTGAGGCCTTGCATCAAGTCAGGTTGCATCAACCTCTCTAACATTTTAGACCTGATCCTAATCAAATATACCCAGGCACAGTGACTTTCTGTGAATTAATGTCTTTCTCCCAGATTTGGCCTTCCATCCCTAGCCAGCCTTTTTTTTTTAGCTCTAAGCCATGGATTCATGTATCCAACACCCTATGGACAAGCCAGGTTTAAATGCCTAAGAAAACATCCAAAATCAACACAACCAGAGCAGAACTAATGGTGTTTCCTCTAGTTCTGCCACTCCTCAAACTTGTCCCTCACAGTTAATGTCACCACCATTCGTGAGATGCTCCCACCACCCCAGTCATTGGGCCTCCCATCATGTCCTGCTAAGTTTATTCCCATCTCTGACACTTGGCATTTGTTCTTTCCTATCTGGAACTCTCTTCCATCAGGTGTTTTCAAGACTGACCTCCTGTTTCAATCCAGGTAAAATACCCCTCTGTTTACAGACCCTTTCCCTCCAGATCATTGTATACTGTCAACTTGTTTCACTTTTTTTTTTGGTAGCACTTTTCAAGGTCTGAAAATCCCGAGCTCATTATGTGCTTGTAATTATTTTAAATACAGCTTCATTCCCTTGGATTATAATACTCTGGATAGTAGCAACTTTTTCTCCATTATTGTCTCATTCCCTTTACTCACCTCCCATTGCACAGTAGGCCCTCTGTTGTCTGCAGCTCCCTGGTTTTCCTCCTAGGGTACCATGTGCACAAATGCCCTTTTGCCCCAGAGCTCTTGCATTCACCATTTCCTCCATGTAGGTCAGCCAATCATGAGATATTATTCATGTCTCATCTGAAATGTCACTTCCCGAGTAAAACCTTTCCAAACCACCCATTCAAGGACGTTCTCCTTGCCAATCTGTCAGTTTCCCACTTGACCCTCTATTTGTATTTATATCAAGTTTTTGCTAGTTTGAACAGTAGAAACAGAATAGCAACAGGTTGTAACACTAGTGCCAGTGGGCCGAATTTGCACCACTGCCTGTTTTATAGATAAACGTATAAGGAAACAAAGCCACCTCTTTGTTTATGTATTGCGTATGCCCTGTTTTGTGCTACAACAGCAGAGTTGGCTCATTGCAACAGAGACCACATGGTCAAGCAGAGCTTGAGGTATTTATTATACTCTATGGCCCTTTATAAAAAATATGTGACTCCTGCGCAACAAATCCAGCTCCATGAAGTCAGAGATTCCATACTTTATTTACCATTGCATACCAATACCTAATAGAATGCCATGAATATTTGTTACTTAGGTATTATTTCTTGAGCATATGTTACACAATTTAATATGGAAACAACATGATTAAGAACATCTTTTTATATTCAAAAACACATGAAATTTTTTTGTGTGAGCATGGGTGGTTGTTCTCAAATGCTTAATTCTAATTTTTGGACCAAGAGCTATTTATACTTCATATCTATATTTTAAAAACTACATATTAATGCTACATAAACAAGCATAAAGAAACACAGAGTATATCTTTTAGTAGATATCTGATTATTGTGGAACTGCTAAATAGATAATCTTGTGAGAGGTTTTGAAGTTCCTCGAATAAATCCACAAAAAGTTTAAAAAGTGGTGAATTCAGTTCTTCTGTGTTAGGCTGGCAATATAGGTATCATTCTCCACTCTTTTTGGCATGGCATTGCTAAAAAGAATATTTCAAATACTATTTCAGATCATCTTTTCCCTCATTAGTATAGAGATATTGTTGTATGTCCTTTGATTTTGAATCTTTGACTTTGCACGAACTTGAATTTGACCTTTATGACCTCGGTTCTCCTCATTTCTCACTGCCTTTCTAATTTTTCAAGTTCATTTTGAATGATAAATCTATCTTCTTTGAGTAGTCCTGCCCTTATTCTCCAGGAGATTACACTCATCTACAAATTTGATGAGCCTATTCTCTGCTTCATTTTCCAGGTCATTGAAGAAACACTTAAGCAGCCCTGGATGCAAAGGTGACCCTTTCAAAATATCACTTGTTATCCCTCTGTTAGGCTGACACTAATCTATCAGTAACATTTCTCTGGGTGTGGATGGCTGTTCAGTCCACCAACTATTGTTGGCATGAAGTAACAGAGCAGCCAAAAGAGTTCATTTAACATTTTTAGAAAAATTATTTTGTCTTCTGCTTCACTAAAATAATGCAAAACAGTAGATGCTGCTGTTTAGAAATTAAATCTTTTTTGTATATGGATAATTATATTTTTGGTTTGTGTAGTCAACTATGCAATGTGGACTTTTATAAACATTGTGATTAGAAAGATAGTTGATCACTCTTGTTTTGTCATAGAACAATCTGTATTTATTTTGGAGTCTCTTTTGTATCTGTATTCTCTGTCCCCATGTTTGAGTAATTACAAAATCCTGCTCCTCATCATACTATTTCTTGGAATTTTCTTTTGCTCTGTTATTATAATTAGAGTTTCATCTTAAGCCATCACTACTTGGAGCCAAACTACTGGAAATTTTCTTTTTTATTTCAAATGGTGAAACTCTGGTGATGCTTCCAGAAAGAAATCCCTTGTCAAATAGAATGTAGCTTCACAATTTCCATTCTGAAGATCCACAAGTATCTTCCAATTGCATCTCAAAATAAAACAAAAACTCTCAATTTGATATTCAAAGTCTTCTCCTTGTTAACTTTTACTTCCTATTCTTTAAAGCTCAGTTCACACTTACTGTCCTGATGATCAAGCATGGTTACCAATATAGTGTGTTTATAATTAGTAACATCATTTAAAATAGCATTTACCAGAATCATACAGTATGTTTTTTTTTTTTTTTAACACCATGGTACTTCACTTTGTTGCCCTCGGTGGAATCCATGGCATCACACAGGTCTACACAGCTCTGAGCAACCTCCAAGTCCTGGGCTTAGGCAATTCTCTTACCTCAGCCGCCTGAGTAGATGGGACTACAGGTGCCTGCCACAATGCCTGGTTATGTTTTGTTGCAATTTGGCCAAGGATGGGTTTGAACCTGCCATCCTCGATATATGGGGCTGGCGTCCTACCCACTGAGCCACAGGCACCACCCAGAGTATGCTTTTATTAGCACAATTATCATGTTATAATTTTGCTTATCTTTACCAATGTAATTTTCACAATTCACTAGCTTTTGGAAGCATTGTATGAAAAATAATATTGAAAACAAAGTGTATTGGTGGGAGGAGACAAGATGACTAACTGGAGCCAGCTTTACACAGAGGCTCTCATCCAGAGGAGAGTTAAAGGATAGAAGTTTAGTAAGTAAGCTGATGGTTTGGAGCTGAGCCAAGAGAGAAGATTGAAGAGCACACATCACCCCTGCTGAGGCAAGCTGTGACCCCAAGAAAACAAACAATAGGTACAAAACACATTACCGAGTGGACGGGAGTCTCCTCCCCCATGAGAACAGCTCACAGTATACTTTCTACAAAAAAGCATGGAGAGTTCAGATCTCCTCCTATTTTTTTTTTTTAGATCTCCTCCTATTTTATTCCATGGGAGAGACCCTCTAAAAACTGAAACTCCTTCCCCAGAGAGGACCCACTAGTGTGCCATGACAGTCTCCCACCAGGCATAAAACTGAACATATATGCTACCCACAATTCTGAACTCCCAGCACTACCCTCCACTCTCACCCCATGTTCTGGAAGCCTGTCCCCCATGGAGTTCAGATTCTTGGGCATTTACTCAAGAGATATGGACAGGGTGTGGGCTGCTATAAGTCTGTGCTAAATCAGCAGCACAGGTATAAAGCAGGGACTGTGGAGCAAGGAAGCCATTCAGGAGAGGGAGAGACAGTGCCCTATGGCATAGCACTGTAGCGGCAGTGGTGGGAACAGTAGGCTTCACAACCCTGGCCATGTTTTGGAGAAACATTTCCCACCTCTCTTAGCAAGCAGAGGGAGTCAGGCCTCTGTTCTTGTGGCAGCCATAGATGGCAGGTGGCAGGAACAGATCTGGGACAGAAACTCAGGCCCCGTGAGCAAAGGGTATTCCTGAGGCGGATACCTGCCTGGGCAGGGTGTGGCAGGGATGGAGAATAGACTAGAATCCTCCCATGCACAGAGGCAGCATACTCCCAGGGTGAGGCTGAGTCAGAATTGCTGCTTTTGTGAGCCCAAGCTGCAACTGGCCCCCAGGGGAGCATACCTGTTACAAAAGCAGGTGTGGTAGCAGCATCATCCCAGGGAAGGGCAGGGAACTGAGACCTAAGTGTGAACTCTAATTGCACCCCACCTGCCCCTATACAGAGTGAAAAGGAGACAGAGATGCCAGCTCTGTGAAAATTAGCACAGGAGCATTGGCAAGGGCAGGGCTGAGTTTCACTTTCTGTGAACTCAAATTGCGCCTGGCCCACAGGGGAATATAGCCAGTACAGAAATGCAAATACTGCAAGAATATACGTGACAGCAACATCAATCGGAGGCAGGGCTGGAACTGATTGAAACTCCCCAACCTCCATTTAGCACCCAAGATAGTCAGGATTCAGCTCCCCCTGCCAGATGGTGGCAGAGTCCAGTGGCCTGGCTGAGGATACAAAGATCTACCAGTGACTTAGGCAGGCTCAAACCCCTGATACATCTGCTCATTGGAGGGAACTGGGTCACAGTCCAGAGAGGTAACCAGTGACTGGGTGTGACAGAGATGCAAGGTGGGGCAGGAGAAATCAACTTTCCAAGACTAATGCATTTGCTGAGTGGGCCCTTCAGAGCAAGTCATACTTGAGCTGCCAGCAGACCCCCTACTATCTAGTTTCTGGAGACCTTTTGGACTCTCCCACTTGAGACTGGGTGCTGACTGGGAGAATTGATTTGGAACTCTTGTCCTGGGCCAATCTCTGAGGACTATCCAAGGTAGTACCCTGGTTGTGTTGTTGTGGGAAGAATTAATTTTCCTTTTCCACTTCTTGCCCATGGTGGGTAGAGTGTCTTAGTTGCTTGTATGTCTCCACAGCTGAGACTTCAACTGAGAGTTACTGATTCACTAGGATTGGCCAGAGACCAGCTGAAAAAAAGACAGAACCATGTAGCCCCATCACACCAAGCAGGTCACCAGTGTTTCAGGCCATACTACTGTATGGGTCCTTTGCAAAGTGGTAGGGGAAAACCTTCAGTAACCAGTCTCAGCTCTTGGGCTGATTAATCACTACTCCAGGAGCCCATAGTCCATTTTCATCTTATCTGCTCATCTAGTCAAACAGTGAAAAAAAATCATGGAGTGGATCAGCGGAAAAACTCTGGCCACATGAATAATCAGAATAGATCACTTCCCCCAAGGAATGACTTGGTGGACCCATGAGAAGATCAAGTTCATAAACAAATGGCTCAGATGTTATAAATCGAATTCAAAATTTGCATTGCAAATGACATTAACAGAATAGAGGTAAAGTTGTAATTAGAAATTCAAGGAGCATTTCAAAAGTTGTCTCAAAAATTCAATGAATTCAAAGACAAAATTACCAAAGATTTTGACACATTGAGGCAAGAATTTGCAGCCATCAGAGATCTGAGAAATAAAATAGAATCCCTCAGTAACAGAATGGAGCAGGCATAAGAAAGGATTTCTGATATTGAAGACAAAGCTTTTGAATGCTCCCAAATGCTCAAAGAGGAAGAGAAGTGGAGAACAAAAATGGACCATTCTCTCAAAGAGCTCTAGGACAATTCAAAGAAAACTAATATTTGCCTTATAGGAATGCCTGAAGGCAATAAGGCTGCTTCAAATGACACAGATGCTCTACTTCCAGAGATAATCATGGAGAACTTCTGAAACATGACAAGAGATTCTAAAATTCAGATAGCAGACAGTTTTAGAACTCCAGCACGACTCAACCCAAATGAATCATATCCTAGACACATTATAATTTACTTCACCAAAGTTAATATGAAGGAGAAAATTCTGAAAGCAGCCAGACATAAGAAAACTGCAGATCTCTCTGCTGAAAATTTTCAAGCTAGAAGAGGGTGGTCATCGACCTTTAACCTCCTAAAACAAAATAACTTTCAACCCAGGATCCCATATCCAGCTAAACTGCGTTTCATTTATGATGGAGAAATTAAATACTTTAATGACATTCACATGTTGAAGAAATTTGCCATAACTAAATCAACTCTCCAAGATATTCTCAGACTTATCTTCAATAATGACCAACACAATCCTCTACAACCAAAATAAACTCACTCAGAAACTTTTGATCAAATTCCACATTCCACAGTGGTGAAAGGATTAAAAATGTCCCTATACTTTCAAAAAAACTTGATATCCAAAATACTACCAGGCTTTTCAATATTCCCAATTAATGTGAATGGCTTAAATTGTCCTCTAGAGAGGCACTGGTTGGCTGACTGGATACAAAAACTCAGGCCAGATATCTTCTGCATACAAGAATCTCATCTTACCCTAAGAGATAGACTCTGGGTGAAGGGATGGTCATCAATAATTCAGGCAAATGGAAAGCAGTAAAAATCAGGTGTTGCAATTTTATTTGCAGATACAATAGACTTTAAACTAACAAAAGTAAGGACAGATAAGGGTCTTTGTTAAGGGTAATATGCAACATGATGCGATTTCACTTATTACATTTATGCACCCAATGAGAAAGCACCTCAATTTATAAGAGCGACTCTAACAGACATGAGCAATTTGATTTCCTCCAACACCATAATAGTGAGAGATTATAACACCCCTTTCACAGTGTTGGATAAATCCTCCAAGAAGAAACTAAGCAAATAAATTTTACACTTAAACTTAACCATTCAACAATTGGATTCAACAGACATTTACAGAACATTCCATCCTAACAAAAGTGAATACATATTCTTCTCATCAGCCCGTGGAACATCCTCCAAAATTGATCACATCTTAGGTCACAAGTCTAACCTTAGCAAATTTAAAAGAATAGAAATTATTCCTTGCATTTCTCAGATCATCATGAAATAAAAGTTGAATTCAGTAACAACAGGATTCTGCATACTCAAACAAAAACATGGAAACTAAATAACCTCATGCTGAATGATAGCTGGGTCATAGATGATATTAAGAAAGAAATTACCAAATTTTTGGAATAAAATGATAATAAAGACATGAATTATCAGAACCTCTGGGATACTGCAAAGACATTCCTAAAGGGGAAATATATAGCATTGCAAGCATTCCTCAAGGAAATGGAAAGAGAGGATGTTAACAACTTAATGGGACATCTCAAGCAACTGGAAAAGGAGGAACATTCCAATCTCAAATCCAGCAGAAGAAAAGAAATAACCAAAATTAGAGTAGAATTAAATGAAATTGAAAACAAAAGAATTATACAACAGATCAACAAATCAAAAAGTTGGTTTTTTGGAAAGGTCAATAAAATAGATTAACCTTTGGCTAACCTAACCAGGAAAAAAAGAGTAAAATCTCTAATTTCATCAATCAGAAATGGTAAAAATGAAATAACAACAGACCCCTCAGAAAGTCAAAAAATCCTTAACAAATATTACAAAAAACTTTACTCTCAGAAACATGAAAATCTGAAGGAAATTGACCAATACTTGGAAGCATGCCACCTACTAAGACCATACACCAGAGCTGGCAGGTTTTAATCCAGCCCAGGCCTCCCAAACAACAATAACAACTACAACCAAAAAATAGCAGGGTTTTGTGGAGGGCACCTATAGTCACAACTTCTTGGGAGGCTGAGGCAAGAGAATTGCTTAAGCCCAAGATTTGGAGGTTGTTGTGAGCTGTGACAACACAGCACTCTACCCAGGGAAATAGCTTGAGGATCTGTCTCAAAAAAAAGTTGGACGGGACAGCGCCTGTGGCTCAGTGAGTAGGGCACCAGCCTCACATACTGATGATGGCGGATTTGAACCTGGCCCCAGCCAAATTGCATGAAAAAATAAATGAATAAATAAATAAATGTCCAGAACCAGATGACTTCACATCAGAATTCTACCAAACCTTTAAAGAGGAACTAGTACCTATGTCACTTAACCTTTTCCAAAATATATAAAAAGAAGAAATACTACCAAACACAATCTCTGAAACAATCATCACCTTGATTCCTAAACCAGGAAAAGACCCAACAAGTAAAGAAAATTATAGACCAATATCTCGAATGAATAGTGATGCAAAAATATTCAATAAGATCCTAGCAAACAGAATCTGGCAACACATCAAATTGTACACCATGACCAAGTGGGTTTTATCCCAGGGTCTCAAGGCTGGTTCAATATATGTACATCTATAAATAAAATTCATCACATAAACAAAATAAAAAACAAAGACCATATGATTCTCTCAATTGATGCAGGAAAAGCTTTTGAAAATATCCCGCATCCTTTCATAATCAGAACACCAAAGAAAATAGATATAACGGACATTCTTAAACCGATAGAGGCTATCTACGTCAAACCCACAGCCAATATTGTATTGAATAGAGTTAAACTGAAATCATTTCCACTCAGACCAGGAACCAGGCAAGGTTGCCCATTGTCTCCACTGCCTTTTAACATTGTTGTGGAAGTCTTAGCCACAGAAATCAGGCAAGATGGGCAATCAAGTATATCCATATAGGGGCAGAGGAGATCAAATTTTCACTCTTCACAGATGATATGATTGTATATCTGGCAAACACTTGAAGAAATAGGCCTGGGAGAATATTTTATGAGGAAGATCAGCAGGGCAATTGAAGCAACGCCAAAAATACATTACTGGGACCTGATCAAACTAAAAAGCTTCTGCACAGCCAAGAACACAGTAAGTAAAGCAAACAGACAGCCCTCAGAATGGAAGAAGATATTAGCATGTAAAGTTCCTAACAAAGTTTAAATAACCAGAATCCTCAGAAAACTCAAACATATTAGAAAGAAAAAAACAAGTGATCCCATCCAGTTTGGGCAAGGGACTTAAAGAGAAACTTCTCTGAAGAATACAGGCGCAGGGCCTATAGACACATGAAAAAAATGCTCATGATCATTAATCTTCAGAGAAATGCAAATCAAAACCACTTTGAGATATCATCTAACTCCAGTGAAATTAGCCTACATCACAAAATCCCAAAACTATAGATGTTGGTGTGGATGTGGAGAAAAGGAAACACTCTGCACTGCTGAGTGGGAATGCACACTAATACGTTCCTTTTGGAAAGATGTTTGGAGATCACTTAGGATTCTAAAAATAGAGCTTCCATTCAATCTTTCAATTCCTCTATTAAGTATATATTCAAAGGACCAAAAATCACTTTATAACAAAGATATTTGCACCAGAGTGTTTATTGGAGCCCAATTCATAATTGCTAAGTCATGGAAGAAGCCCATGTGCCCATCGACCCATGAATGGATTAATAAATTGTGGTATGTGTCCACCATGGAATATTATGCAGCCTTAAGGAAAGATGGAGACTTTACCATGTTTACGTGGATGGAGCTGGAACATATTCTTCTTAGCAAAATATCTCAAGAATGGAAGAAAAAGCATCCAATGTACTCAACCCTCCTATGAAACCAATTTATAGTTTTCATATAAAAGCTATAACCCAATTACATCACAAGAATATAGGGAAAGTGGAGAGGGAGGGAAGGGGAGAGGAAAAGATGGGTACAGGGAGGGTATTGGTGGGACCACATCTATGGTGCATTTTACAAGGGTACATGTTAAATCTACTAAGGGTATAATAAAAATATCTTAACACAATAACTAAGAAAATGTGGTGAAGTCTATGTTAACCAGTTTGATGAAAGTTTTTCAAACTGTATATAAAACTAGCACATTGTACCCCATAATTGCATTAATGTACACAGCTATGATTTAATAAAAAAAAAGAAACAAAGTGTATCTATAGATGAGCTTTACTAATATATATAAAACTATTAGCATCCATGATAATTAATGCTACTGAAATAGGATTCAAAGGGGCATATAGATATTACCAAATATGCTTGTCATTTCAGTAAACTAAAAGCAATATTTTAGGACTATTTAGTAATAATACAACTGAAGTTTAATTGTCCTTGGTGAACAGTATTAATAATGTTTTATTTGATATTTACCCCATTGGGTGTAGTATAATAACTTGTACATAGAAGACACTAAAAAATCTGTTGGAGAATTGTTGGATATACAGTGTAAGTACATAAAGGTGCACAATTCTAACTCCCTTCCCTACAGGATTATAGAAATGGTATGTTTACATAGTACCTATTGAGTACTGTTCTTTGGAAGCATAATGGATAGTTTTCAAGGGTCATTAAAAATTCATGAATGAATGATCATTAATGAATGATGTAAGTACATAAAAGTAAACAATTGTGTAAGTACATAAAGGTACACAATTCTAACTCCCTGCCCTCTATTAAAAATGTGTCCCAAGGACTGGAAGACATAATGGATAGTTTTCATTCATTAATGAAGTGTTTTTTTTTTTTTTTTTTTTGCAGTTTTTGGCCAGGGCTGGGTTTGAACCCACGACCTCCAGCATATGGGGTTGGCGCCCTACTCCTTTGAGCCATGGATGCCACCCTCATTAATGAATTTTTAATGACCCTTGAAAATTATCCATTATGCTACCAAAAAACAGTGTTCAATAGGTACTATGTAAACATACCATTTCTATAATTTTTTTGTTCTCTCTTGTCTTTTAGTCCTCTGGACACATTTTTAATATAGGGAAGGTAGTTAGAATTGTGTACTTTTATGTACTTACACTGTATATCGAATGAAAGTAGAAGAAGTCATACAAGTATATTCAGTGCTCTCTAAATTTAAAGAACCACTTTGTTAGATGAAGTTACTTTCATTCATTAAACGATGACAAGGTATAAGGTAAAATTTACATCACCATAGACACAAAAATATTTGCCATATACTAAATATACTTTTATTTTAAAAGACATAAAAATTGGAAAAACTGGAATTATTAAAAACAATTTCTGAGGCATAAAATTTAAAAAGACCAAAAAACACAAAGAAAAAAACTCATACATTAATGGGCAGTCTGAGGTATTAAAAAGTGATTCATTTTTATATAAATGTTATTACTGAAATATTTAAGGAAACTCAGATAAGTTTAGGTTGATTTTAGATGATTTAGAAAAAGTTTACTAATTTATGATTGGACACAAGTACACATCATAATGAAGATTTTGTTCTCAAATATTGTTCTACCAAAATCTGGATTTACTAAATAAGTTGTACTGCTTTGTACTTTCCCATCACATAAATAAACCAACACATGTAACATGCCATTGTGAAATACTGAAGTGTTGTGGAGAGATTATTTGAACAATGAAAACCAGCTTTCACTCCTCTGCTACTTCCTGCCTAAAGGATTTTTAGCATTTGCATTAGTTTCTCAAATTCTTTCAGTCCTCTTTATAAAGCAATGTCTAAATATGTATAATCAAAATGTGTTGCAGGAAACTCCCACTAAATCATGGTGACACGTTTTAAATCATAGTGATAAAAATGATTCTTATATAGAAGCTTATACACATACTTTTGAAGTATGGAACTACAGTTAGTAATCCTTTTCCAGTATGTACAAGTTAGAAATGGAAGATTTAGCAACCATTCTGATGGTCAATGCTAGCAATTCAAGCTAGCTTTATGCCTATGAATACCTATAATTACTAAATTAGGCCAGATTAGGAGGCAATGTGGCATATGTCTGATAACTTGCATGTTATCATCTGTCTCCACCTTTAGCTGTGTAAACTAATATCTTGTAACCTTATCTTCGTCATATAAAATTGGGTGATAATAGGTAGTTATTCATGAGTTATTATGAGAAATAAATTAATTCTGGGGTTGGTATAACAAATTAAAACAAACTTTTCATGAATAGCAACAGAAATGTATTCTCTCACAATTCTGGAGACCAGAAGTCCAAATTAAGGAGTGGATAGTTGGTTTCTTCTGGAGTGTCTGAGGGAGAATCTGTTCCATAATACAGTCTCCGGTGTTGTCAGGAGTACCAGATATGTAAAGCATTTACCAAGGGGCAGGTAAATGCTTTACACCAATCTTTGCCTTCATCATCACATGGCATTCTTCTCTGTCCCTCATAGCCTTTCCTCTTTGTATAGGAAGACCAGTTGTTAAACTTAGGGCTGACCCACCAGGAATGACTGCTCTTTCTATAAGAAGAGGAAAGAGCACAGAGAGACACAGAGAAAAATGCCATGTGCTGATTTCATCTCACAGTCCTAAACTAAATTACATCTTCAAAGACCTTGTTTCCCAGTAAATGCACACCCTGCGATTCAATCCCTTACAACTTCCTAGAACATGGCTTAACACAAAGTACTTAGTTTATGAGAGTAAAAAAATCAGAATTAATTTAAATATACATCAGTAGAAAAAGTAATATGTAAATTGTATGAATTACAATGAAGAAAGGACAGTCTCTTCAATAAATGGTATTGAGAACACTGGATATCTAAATGTAGAAGAGTAAAATTAGACCCTTATATCATGTCATTTATGAAAATTAATTCTAAATGGATTAAAAATTTAATGCTTAGATCCAAAAGTAAATCTACTAGACAAAAGCAGAAGAGAAAATCTCAATGGCATTGGTCCATGTAATGACATTTTACAAATGTATAGTATAGGCAAAAGAAAGCAAAACTAACATATAGGATATTATCAACCTGAAAATCTGTTGCACAGCAGGGGAAACAATTAACAGAGTGAAGAGGCAACTCACATAATACAGAAAAATATCCACAAATCTTACATCTTCTAAGGGGTTAATATTCAAATCATGTAAGAAACTCAAAAAACACAATGCTTAAATAACAGCCTAACTAAAATAGAAGGACAAGTATCTGAATAGACTTTTCTTAAAAAAAATTTAAAAAGTCAACTGTCATAGATAAAAAATGTTTAGTATTACTAATTATGAGATAAATGTAAATTAAACTACAATGAGATGTCACATACCCATTAGAATGTCTATTATCAACAAAACCAAAAAATACAGTGCTAACAAGGATGTAAAGAAAAGGGAATCCTTGAACACTAACGCTGGGACTGTAAATTAGTATAGTTGTTATGGAAAACTGTAGGAAAGTTTCCAAAAAATTAAAAATAAAATTACCATATTTCAGGAATTCCATCACCTGATAAGTACTAAAAGGGAGGAAATCAGTGAGTCAGAGACATACCTATACTTCCATGTTCCTGCAAACATTATTCAAAATAACTAAGATATGAAATCAATGTATGTGTCTAAGGGTGAAACTTACATACAATGAAATATTCAGCCTTTAAAAGGAAGGAAATCTTATCTTTTGTGACAACATAGATAAACCTGGAGGACATTATGCTAAATTAATAAGTGAGGCACAAAAACTCAAATATGGTATGATCTCATTTATAAGTGGAAGCCACAAAGTTGCACATATAAAAGCGAGTTACCAAGCTGAGAACAGAATGGGGTGGGGTTGAGAAGATTTTGGTCAAAGGATACAAAATTTTAATTAGATAGGAAAAATAATTTCAAGATATCTATTGAAACACACATGGTGGCTATAGTTAATCACAATGTATTGCATGCTTTAAAATTGCTAAGAGAGGAAATTTTAAGGGTTCTCATGATAAAAAATTGATGTTTAGGAGGTAATGATAATTATCTCAAATGAACCATTTCATAATGTATATATGCTTTAAAACATCATGGTTATACAGACTTATTATATATGCTTTTTGTAAATTAAAAATGAGCCAACACTGTTCTAAAAATTTATCAATAAGGATACATTAAAACTGTTTAGTGACTAAAAAATATGAGTCATATGTTAACATTATTAAAGTAAAGATTATTACTTATATTAAATGAATGAATCTAGGAAGTGTAATATTGAGTTTTAAAAAATAAAAATTAAAAGCCAAGGGATTAGTCATGCAAATGAATACTGCTAATGATATCATATTTTCAGCTATTAAAACCAAATTCCTAATCAATGTAGATTCTGGTGAGAGTGGAGGAGTAATGGGTTGGGGAGAAAAGGCAATACCAAGGAACTTCAAAAACTTATTACTAATTACTAATTTTAAAAATACTATTTTTTTCAATTTTAACATCAAAAAAATTAAGACAGGAATAAATTTAACACAGGAGACAAACTATTTCCATGCTAGAAACTATGAAATGTTACTTAAAGATGTAAAAGACACCATAAATGAAGACCCATACCAATTCATGAACTAGAATGCTTTATATTATTAAGTCAATATAAAGTGATCTATAGATTCACTGCAATATCTATCAAAATTCCAGTATGTTTTTTATTACAGTGATAGAAAAATCTATCTCCAAATCATTTGAAATCTCAGAAACTCCAAATAGCCACAATAATCTTTTGTTTGTTTGTTTGTTTGTTTGTTTTGTTTTGTTTTGTTGTTTACTTATTTATTTAGTTATTTTGTAGAGACAGAGTCTCACTCCATCACCCTCGGTAGAGTGCTGTGGCATTCCAGCTCACAGCAACCTCCAATTCCTGGGTTGGGAGATTCTCTTTCCTCAGCCTCCAGAGTAGCTGGGACTACAGGCGCCCTCACAATGCCCAGCTATATTTTTGTTTCAGTTTGGCAGGGGCCAGTGCCAGGTTTGAACCTGCTGCCCTCGGTATATGGGGCCGGTGCCCTACTTGCTGAGCCACAGGTGCCGCATCTGGTTGTTTATTTTTTGAGAAAGCATCTCACCCTCCTGCTCAGGCTACAGTGGAGTGGCATTATCATAACTTAATGCAATCTCACACTCTTGAGCTCAAGTGAGCAATCTGCCTTCCTCAGTCTCCTAAGGAGTTGAAACTGCAGGCATAATTGTCTAATTTTTCTACAGTTTTGGAAAGAGAGATTCATGCTAGGTTTCTCAGACTGGTTTCACACTCTTGCCCTCAACCTCTAAAATGTTAGGGTTACAGGTGTGGGCCATTGTGCCAGTACACATGGAATTCCAATATCCCTCTTACTGTGGATCAGTGCATCTCTCTCTCTCTTATTTCATTGTTGGGGATTCATTGAGGGTACAAAGAACCAGGTTACATTGATTGCATTTTTCGATAAAATCCTTCTTGTAATTGAGTCCCCCCCCAAAAGGTGTGTCACACACTGTGACACCCCCACCCACTGCCTCCTTTCCTTTCTCTGCTCTCCACTTCCTCTGCCCCCCACCATGTTCTAGGTCATTAATTGTCCTAATATCAGAATTGAGTACATAGTATTCTTGCTTCTCCATTCTTGTGATGCTTTACTAAGAATAATATGTTCTATTTCCATCCAGGTTAATACAAAAGATGTAAAGTCTCCATCTTAAATGGCTGAATAGTATCCCATGGTACAATATACCACAGGTTATTAATCCATTCCTGGGTTGGTGGGCATTTATGCTGTTTCCACATTTGGGTGACTGTAAATTTAGCTGCAATGAACCATCTAGTGCAAGTGTCATTGATACTAGGATTTTGCTCTTCACTAGGTCCTTGGTCTAGGGGATTCAAAGAATGAACTCATGGACTACAGATCAGTGGAAATATAGGACTTTTATTAGAAGTTAGAAAGGAAAACAGAAGAAGTAAAAAGCATCAGAGTTTCTGGAAGGGGGAAAGAATTGAAGAACTCACTGGGGAGTCTCCACGTGGGCTCTTCTATCTAGGGGTCTTAAGTCCACTCTAGAGGATTACACATGGCTGGCAGTTGGTAGATGTAAAACATCTTGTGGAAGTTAGTGAGTGCATTAACAAATGAATGAATGTAGTTCCTCCTTCACTAGGGTAAGGTTATCAGGTCTTTTACAGTCTTTGTCCCTAGAAGGGATTAGGGTGTATGCTCCTACCCAAGGTGGAACTACCCAAAAAACCATCACAGGCTGCTTTGTTGACGATCTTATCAGAGCCCAGAGGGTGTCTCCTGAAAAAGGCAGTCTGCTGGAAATGGGAGTCTGACCTCTGAGCTCACCTGAGCCTAGAGATCGCGGGTGGGCTGCCTGTCTAGCCCTGAATAGTGGAATCCTGTATCATCCTATGATAAAGTTATTTTCTTTCTTCTGAGTAAATGCCCAATAATGAGATTGCAGATCAAATGGGAGGTCTAGTTTGAGTTCTTTCAGGGTTCTCCATACTTCCTTCCAAAAAGGTTGTATTAGTTTGCAGTCCCACCAACAGTATCAAAGTGTCCCTCTCTCTCCACATACATGCCAGCATCTGCAACTCTGGGACTTTGTGATGTGAGCTATTCTTGCTGGGGTTAGATAATATCTCAGGGCATTTTGATTTGTATTTCTCTAATAATTAGGGACAATGAGCATTTTTTCATATGTTAGCCGCAATAATTTTAAAAACAAAAACTAAGTTGAAAAACTCATACTTCTTGATTTCAAAATTTGCTGCAAATATACTATAATCAAAACAGTGTGTACTAGCATAAAGTCAAACACATAGACCAAGAGACTAGAGAGCCCAGAAGTCAACCCTTATGTACATGGTCAAGTGATTTTTCAACAAGGCCCTTCAAAGGGAAAAAGGCAACCATTTCAACAAATGATGTGTTGGGAAATGTATAACCACATATGCAAAAGAATGAAGTTAAACCTTTACCTTATGCCATATCCAAAAACTCACACAAAGTAGATCAAACATTCAAATGTAGGAGCTGAAACAGTAAAATTCTTAGAAGAAAACACAGAGGAAAATCTTCATGACAATCATTGGCAATGATTTCTTGCCTAGGATACCCAAAGAACAGGCAACAAAAGGAAAAACATATATGAATCTAACTATACTAAGATCAAAATAAAATGTGCACCAAAGAACATGGTCACCAGTGAAAGGGCAATCCTCAGAATAGGAAAAAATATTTATGAAATATTTAATATGAACATTCAGTTCTCTTCTGTATTGCAAGAATACTTGTGTGAAGCATCTTAGTAGAATATCTTGTTATTTTCAAAACTGTATTCTTCAAAACAAGTACTAAGTTTTGTAATGCCAGTTCTTAATTTTTTGATAGAATTGATCAATTTAGTCAAATATTTGTCATATAGACAATTTTTGAAATAATTCCAATATTTTATAAAAATCAATTGTAGTCAATATTTAGTTATTGATGACAAACAGATATACAAATATGCATATGTATATATAACACAAAATATATAATTGTGAAAAGATCTAGTATGGGATTTCTGTATGTTTATTAAAATAACTGGTCTAAATTTAGCTTAGAAATTCATTTTAATTACAGACCTAATTTCTGTAATTAGATGCCACTAATTTGCTTTATTATTTGTTTGGGTCATAGATCAAAATCATTTCTTTTTCGTCAAAGATATGAAAATCATGCCATAATTCTAATTCATCTTTTATTCAATCGTCTTTAACATCAATGAATTCCAGCTTAAAATTGTTTCTCCTCCAAATATTTCTATTTTTCCCAAATAATGTTCTTCAATTCAGTTGGCAAGGAAGGGAATGGGTTTCCTGCCCAATACACTCACTACTGTTCTCAGTAATAGACTTCTGATTTATATTTTAGGTAGTTAAAAGGGGTACATTTGGACCTCCTTCTAGCCAGCAAAAGTTTCTGGATGGATTCTTCTGTATTGACCCTTTTTAACAACTGGTATGGAGCCATTTTTACCCTATCCACCATCCTCTTGTCATCATAAAAACAATGTCCAGAATTCTACCAGGTATTTTTTTGATTTTAAAAATGGTGTCATTAGCCAGAAATGGAAAAGCAAAAAGAAGGAAGATGGTGGACCTCTAAAGTTGGACAAATGATGCCATATTTGATATGGATTTTTCATACTTGAGAAAGAAGAAACATTGAATCAATATTGATTTTGTCCATTCTTATTTTTTACTAGTTTTAGATGCTACAACACCCTCTTTCATCTCTAATTATTTATTAACTGTGAAATTCTTTTTTTGTGCGAGACAAAGTCTTGTCCTACGTCCAGGGTTAGAATGCACTGGCATCATCATACCTCTCAGCAACTGCTAACTCCTAGACTTAAGCAATTCCCCTACCTCAGTCTTTCTAGTAGCTGGAACTATGGATATAAGCCATCACATCTGGCCAATTTTTCTAAGTTTGGTAGAGATGAGGGTCTTGCTTTGTTCAGGTTGCTCTTGAATTCCTGAGCTGAAGAAATCCTCCCACCTCAGCCTCACAGAGTGTTAGAATTGCAGTTGTGAGCCACCATGCCCAGCCTGAATTTCAATTTGGTACAAGGTTTGTGTTTTTTATTTTCCTAATATGATTATCATTAACCAAGTCCATATGGCAATCCTACAAAACTAAAGCTGGCACATTTTCTGTATTTTTGATAAAAACTATGAAAAATACTAAGATATATAAACATTTTAAAAATATTGACTTGTATACTAGGATCTAGTCCATGATGTTAGATATTAAAGATATAGATAAAGACATTAGTTCCCTAGCCTCCAGTTTATTTCTTTTAATAAAGCTCTACATTAGTGATTCTCTCACATTTAAACTTCAGAAGTATGTGTTGCAATTCCATCTATTGATGAGATTTAGGGAAGTTGAATTACTCATAAGGTATTGAATCAGGATCTGGGGTCAAAGACTGTTTTCCATCCTCTTCTTCCTGGTGAACCATGAGCACATGACAAGAACATGGGAGTAGAAATGAGAATGAAATACAAGGAAGACTAGAGAGTATCAGCCTGCAGAAACAGTTCTAACAGAGAAAAGTGATGATCAAATGAGAAATGTAGGTCAGTGCGGGGGTATTCCAGCAGGCTCAAAGGCAGTCTTGCCTTTTGTTATTCTTTTCCAATTAATTTTTTTAAAACATTATATTTATCATGCGAAACACTTACCAGAAACCTCCTACCATTGTTTTTTGTTCCATACAGTCTTGCTCCTCCCCAGCTTTGTTCATGATTCCCCAATTCAGACTGCGTTTGTCATCATTTATGAAACACACAGTCTGAATTCATGCAACCCTTACTGAACTCTCATTTTTCTGACTTGTTAAAATTACTCTCTGTGTCCTTTTTGAGTGTGAAATATTGCTTAATTTGTGACATGTGTATATTTTAATACTGCATAATTTGTGAAACATAGGGGTTAGACGTTAGATCTAGCTGTGATCAGTGATAGCTAATAAAGAAATATTAACTGATGAAAGCTGAATTAAAACTGTCTGGAAAATCTCAAAAAAGGGTGAAAAATACTTATTTTCATGCAATTTTTAAAAAAAATTGGACTAACTAGCTTATAAATATTCGCCGATTAACTTGCACATTTCTCAGTATTGGCCTAAGCAAAATCATAACACTGGTAGAACTTTTGCTTGTGACACTTCTTCCTTTAAGTTTTTCTCTACCTTTCCATCCCCGTCTCCAATCTTTGCCCAATTTTGCAATCATCCAGATGTTCATTTTTCTAAGAATAGCTTTCATACAGGGTGTCCTCATAGGGATTTATGGCCTTCAACCTACCTGGAGCTTTTCTGATAACACCTCCTGTAACATTTTTGACACCTCAAACTATTCATATTCCCAAGGATATTCATCTGTAATGCAATTTGTCCTTTGAAAGGCATATCATACCAAACTTCCTATTACTACTTCCTAATTTCCTAAATTAGTGCAGAGGAATAAATTAAGAAAACATTCCAGGCAGTACCTTTTATTTCTCTTCTAAATCAACAGCAATTTTACTGCAATAAACTTTTTGGGAAGAATGTCCTTTCCCTTGGCCAGGAGGGTATTTCTAGAAGGACATTTAAGATTTAATATGAGGATTATCTGACCAATATTGGAAATATTTTTATGTCGAAGAATTCTATATATTATGCCTAATCTCTTAAAAGTAGTTGCCCTTTAATCTTTGTTGAATTCTTTATTATTTATATGTAATTGTCAAATATTTATACATTTTTGATAACTGCTGACAGAAATAGTAATATTTCCTTTGATCTCGCCAAGCCTATCCTACTGATAGCTAAATTTATGCCATTGATGTAATGTCATAAATTTAATACAATATTCATTGTGTAAGACATGAATTTTCTGCTCTTTGCAAAATATATTTTAGAGTTGCTGAGTCAAAAATATAAAATAACACTTTAGTTCCATTTTCTAAAGTTGGTTAATCAATAAAAGCATGCAACTTTCTGTTCCACCTTCACCTTATATAAAATTGTAGCCAATAAAGTATGCTAGGAGGTAAACATATCTGTTAAAGAGACAATGAACCCTATATCTTAATCAACTTTGTGTGTTTTATATATTTAGAGTAATGAGGCCCATTTTTTAAATTATGGAGTAGAAAAATAGAAAGATAAAGAATTTTTTAAAAGAAATTTGTGTTAAGTATATTTACATTTAAAAGCTAATGCACTATTTCCAGAAACTCTGACTTACTTAAGGTTCAGCATAAAGGTGTTTTATTACCCTAAACTCAGAAATAAGCAGTTTGGAACCAAAATTATTTACCATTTGTGCTTCAAGATCTTGACCCAAGGGAGACACATGTTTAAAAGAGGATCAAATCTTAAACCAGATCATTAAAAATACCTTGCATTTTTGCTTGAATAAGATAATATCTTAAACACTTGAACATATGTACTGAACAAAAACATTTCTACATCATTTGAACAAAATATTTTGATATTTAATTGATAATGACAGATCACATTTGAAGTTTAGTAAAAGAATCTTATTAGTAACAACTTCACATACACCATAAGCACTAGTGTAGTCAACATCAGTATAACTAAAGGGGAATTTGTGAGTGGAGGGAATAGGAATAAACACAAAGAAAGGGTGTTCAAAATCAGGGAAGAGGTGGCTGCTAGATGTGTCCTGGCAGAAAAATTTTATTTGTAATTTTCTATAGGAAAAAGAAAAACCAGCAAGCATTGAGTCATTAGTTCATAAATTAGAAAACATTTGTTAAAAAGGATTCCCTTGAGTGGAGGCTTATATGATGGGTTGTGAATAAACCTAGAGATAAATCAAAATAAAGTCTGTATGCTTCTCCAAATCTTATTCAATCTTTGGTATAAAAGTTGTGCTGGAAACTCCCCAGGATATTTTTTCTTGGGATGTTTCCAATATGTTACATTTTCAGCCAAGATAGAAAAAAATGATACACATGCACAATGAAAATCTTCATGGTATTTTATGCAAAACCATGAAATGCAGTTTTGTTTATTTTCCAATGAACATTTTTGAAATCTGAAAATGCTAATGTTTGCCTGAAGTTCATAACAGAGATGTCAGATAGAAACTTTAACTTAATTTATTCAAATTCAATTAAAGACAATGATGAGAAATTGCTCTCCTATGCATTATTTCTACAGGTAATGTTGTGCCCTTTCAGTTATATATTTCTATAATTTGAATATCAATATATACTTGGAATGTCTTTGGTATATAAAATTCACACATGTGCAAACATATACACATACATTCCAACATAAACACCCTCTCTAAAATAACCAGACATTGTTAAAAAGTCTTTCTTCTCATATCAGAACTATATACAAATAGCAATTATGAACCATTTAGCCCTCTCCCTATTGCATTGTCGCCTTGGGCTACCTTGAAATCACAACCTGTTTTTTCTCTGGTTCTCTTATCTCTGTTCTTGGCATTTCTCTCATCTGTTGACACTTTCCTTAAAATATTTTTTGCATTTTGAAGCATGTTCATTTTTCTTCCTTTTATTAAGACAGGAAGACAGAGAGGACACTTTTGCTAATTATTTAATGTGATAATCATAAGTACCCAAAAAATGAATGCTAGCATAGTTTGCCATCTAGCATAAGATGATACAACTACTCAAGAATCATACTTTTATGTTTTACAAAGATTTTTAACAACTGTCAATCTCATTTAAATAAATTTGCATTGAAAAGTGATTTACTTTTTCTTAAATTCAGAATATTACAGGCATACAAATATATAGGTTACTTTTGTATTGCTTGAGACAAAGGTAAAAGTGCACCCACCACCCAGATGGCATACACTGTCCCAGCTAGGTATGCTTTTACTCATCCCTACTTCCCCCGTCCCACCTACCCAATTTATTTATTTTAAGATTTATTTTTCCTGTCTCTTTTCCAGAAATGAAATGAGTTTTTTTCTATTTTTTATCTATATGCCAAATAATGTGATTTTACGTCTGAGTAAAATAAGCTTTTAATAAAAGAAATAAAACATGTATGCACAGGGAAATGTTAAAAAAAAGGAAAACACAATTTTTAAATCAAACAATACATTTTGGCCAACTAAGGAAACGTGGAAAATAAATAGAAATTCACCATTTTTGTGGTACGGGTGCACAAATAACATGGCCAGATAGAAAACTCCAGCAATCATCCCTCTGCACAAACATGCAATTCAACACCTATCCATATAAGCAAGCACCTTCAGAAGAAATAAAAATCATGTGAGTGATCATACTACCTGGTTTTAACACTATGTCAAGTAATAGGTATTGAAGAGGGCAGAAAAGACAATCATATTGCCTGTGCCACCTTTCCACGTCCTGTGCCATGATAATGCACCAACTGTGTGCCTGGGAGAGAAAGAGTGAAGTAATTGAGGGCATAAAATTGAAACGCAGGGCTTCCCTTGGACGGGGAACAAAGTTCATTCTGCCAGTGCACATGGAGGGAGCATTTGGATAAGCCAGGCCAGGGGGAAATTCTCCACCTCAAAGCCCTAATTTCCTCCCTGCCCCACCACTCATAGAAAAATTGTGGGACTAAATTTGTAAGTCAGATCACAATGGCTGTAGCCCTGGGCAATTATGTGGTTGTGCTGGCTCAGACACAGTGGGCACGAGTGCACATGAACAAGCGAGACACTAGCACCTGCGCCCAAGTGAGTGCCTATGTCACTTTTCCCTCAAGTACCAACAGTGTGACTTAGGAAGAGTCTTCCCCCACTTAAGGAAAGGAAAGGGGGGAGTTCAGAGGACTTTGTTTTGCAACTTGGTACCAGCTCAACCATCATAAAATAAAGTATCAAGAAGATTCCTGAGGCCCCTAATCCAGGCCTTAGTTGCTGAAGGCATTTCTGGACATACCGTGGGCCAGAAGGAAACAAGCTGCCTTGAAGGGAAGGACCCAGTACTGACAGGATTCCGCACCTCTGACTAAAGAGTGCTGGGCTTTCAATAAACATCAGAGTTAGTCAGATGATAGTCACCACTGGCTTTGGGTGAAACTGGGCTAAATTCAGGAGTGACCTGGCACTGGTGGCTATGAGGAAGTGCTGACATTACTCCTTTCCCAACTCTAGCAGCCCAACAGAGAGTGAGGGAAGAGAGTGAGCGAGATTGCAGGTAATCCAGGAAATTCTCTAGTGTCTTGCCTAAGTTCACCAAGGCAGTACAAGTAGGAGTCTGTGAGAGTCACAGTATTAGGCTAGGAACACTACAAGTGCTGAGACAGCTGCAGGTACTAAAGATGTAGACAAAACACTTCATATTCTTTGAATATCCGAAAGGTTTTATCACAAAGGATGTATTCAAACAAGCCCAGATTGTGAAGATCAAATTAAATACCTAACTCTTCAATGTACAGACATTGCCACATCCACATGAATAAAAAACATTAAGGAAGAAATGGCCTTACCAAACAGACCAAATAAAGTACAAGTGACCAATCCCAGAGTGATGGAGAAAGGTGACCTTTCAGATAAATAATTCAAAATAAGGGACTCAAAGAACCGTAATAAGCTTTAAAAAGACATTAAGAAAGAACTCAGAAGCCTATCAGAGAAATTTAACAAAAAAAGCACAAATTCTAAAGCTTAAGGATTCAACTGACAAGTGAGAAATGCATCAGAGTCTCTCAACAGCAAAATTGACCAAGAAGAATAAAAAATTAGTGAGCTTGTAGACAGAAGATTTGAAAATACAGTCAGAAAAGAAAAGAAAAAGAAAAATGAAGCATAACACAAGACCTAGACAGTAGTCTCGAGATAGTAAATCTATCAGTTATTGGCTTTAAAAAAGAAGTAGAGAGAAAGACAGTGGTAGAAAATTTATTTAATGAAATATAATAACAGAGAACTTTCCAGACCTACAGAGATATGGCAGTATTTTGGCACAAGAAAGCCATAAAACACCAAGAAGATTTAACCCAAAAAGGGCTAGCTCCAGGCATTTAACAATAAAGCTCAAAGGTCATGGGGAAATAAAAAGTATTAAGGAAAACAAGAAAAAAGAAAAACTAAATAAAATATAAAGGAGCTCTAATACATTTAGCAGCAGACTTCTCAATGGAAACCATACAGGCCAATAGAGAGTAGCATAACCTTCAAAGAGCTGAAGGAAAAAACAAAAACTTTAACCCTAGTCTCTTATATCCTGTAAAAATATTCTTTAAACATGAGAGGAAAGAAAGACTTTCCCAGACAAACAAAAGCTGAGGGATTTCATCAACACTGGACTTGTCCTACAAGAAATGCTAAGAGGAGTTCTTCAATCTAAAGGAAAAAAAGATATTAAAAAACAATAATAAATTTTCTGAAGATATATAACACTAAGCACACACACATTTGGACTACTGCTTAATTGTAGAGTATAAACTATACATATCTTGAGTGAGAAGACTAAAAGACAAACCTGTAAAAAAATAACTACAAGCAGGGCACAGTGGCTCATGCCTGTAATCCCAGCACTGCCAATTGTTTGAGCTCAGGAGTTCCTGAGCCAGAGTGAGACCTTGATTCATAAAAAAAAGAAAGAAAGAAAGAAAGAAAAACCCAGCTGGCCGCTTCAGAAAGCGCCTGTAATCCCAGCAGCTTCTGGAGGCTGTGGCGGGATGCCTCCAGCCTGAGTGTGAGGTTGCAGTGAGCTATGATGTCATTGCATTCTGCTCAGGGCATAGGGTGGGACTCTGTCTCAACAACAATAGCAACAATAGCAACGACAACAACAAAGCAAGGAAATAAAAGGAAAAAATAAGCAAGAAAAAAACCTAAAATTTTCTTAGAGATAGATACTACATAGCATGACAAGATACAGATGGAAATAACAAAAAGTTAAAAAGTGAGGGGATCCAGTTAAATGTTAAAATTTCTGTTAGTTCTCTCTTTGCTTATGTTTATTCATTTGTTTGTAAGTAGATAGGTCATATGTTTAAAAAATTGCTTATAAAATGTTTTTTCAAGCCTCATGGTAATGTCAAATCAAAAATTCTACAATCTACATGCAAAAACTAAAGAGCAAGAAAATAAACTTAAACTATTAGCGAAAATCTCTTTTAACAAAAGAGAGAATAAGAAATAGAGGACAACAAAACAAACAAAAAATCAGAAGCCAAATACAACATGGCAGTAGTACATCCCTTCCAATTTATAGTAACATTGAGTATGAATGGACTAATAAGAGACTTAGAATGACTGAATGGATTTTAAAAAGTACCAAGTGTAAATTGTCATCAAGAAGCACACTTCACCTATAAAGATACACATAGACTGAAAATAAAGGATTGGGAAAAGATATTCCAGGAAAGTAGAAATCAAGAAAGAGCTGGGGTAGCCATACTTCTGTTTTATAAAATAGATTTGAAAACAAAACTTCAAAAAGACATAGAAACTGTCATTGAATAATGAATTCAGCAAGAAGGTTTAGCAGTTCTAAATATATATGGACCCAACCATGAAGTAGCCATATATATAGCTGGCCAAAAGTTCATGTGCAGTGAAAATAGGGTGTAATTTTAAATTTCACATGAGCTTTATGGACATCTGTATAAAGCAAATATTGTCAGAGCTAAAGAGAGACTCATACAATATTCATTGGCTATTTCACCAGTCCACCTTCAGCACTGGTCAGATCATACAGATAGAAAATTAGCAATGAAACATTGAACTTAATCTGCACTGTAGATCAAATGGACTTAATATATATTTACAAAACATTTTATCCAACAGCTGCAAAATTCATGTTCGTCTTCTCAGTTTGTGGGTCATTCTCAAGGATAAAGCATATGTTATGCCACAATAAAAGTCTCAAAAAATTCAAAAACATTGCAATCATACCAAGTTTCTTTTCTGACCACAATGAAATAAGCCAGAAAACAATAAGAAGAAGAATATTGGAAACTATAAAAATGGATGGAAATTATACAATATTAATAACCACTGGGCCAATAAGGAGATTAATAAATAAATTTTTTAAATGTCCCAAGATAAATGAAAGTGAAAACACAACATATCAAAATGTACTGCAGACAGTAAAAGAAATAATGAGAGGAAAGTTTATAGCAGTAAGTGCTAGCTAGATCAAAAAACTAGAAAAGCTTCAGAAAAATAGCCCAATGATGCATATTAAAGAGATAGAAATTAAAGAACAAACCAACCCAAAAGTTAGTAAAAGAAATAATAAAGATTATAGCAGAAATAAATAAAATTGAAACCAAAAAAATTACAAAAAAATCAATGAAGCAAAAATTTGTTTTTTTTGAAAAGATAAACAAAATAGAAACACTTTTAGCTAGACTAAGAAAAAGAAAAAGAGCAGACCTAAATAAATAAATTCAGATATCAAAGAGGAGATGACAATCGATACTACAGAAATCTAAAGGGGCATTATAGACTACTATAATCGACAATATGGCAATAAATCAAATAAATTACTAAGCACATACAATCTATCAAAATTGAATCAGGAAGAAATGCACAACTTGAAGAAACCAATAACGCAGTAATGAGATAGAAGCAGTCATAAAGAGTCTCTCATCAAAGAAAAACCCAGGACCTGACAATTGTACTGTTAAATTTTACCAAGCATTAAAAGAACTAATATCAATCCTACTTAAACTATTCAAAAAAATCAAGAAAATGAGAAACTCCCAAATTCATCCCACTAGGCCTGTGTCACTATGATATCAAAGCCAGAAAAGATGTAGTAAAAAAAAAAAAAGAAAAAAGAAAAATTGGCCCAATATCACTGGTAAACATACGGAAAAATTCTCAGCAAAATACTAGCACATGAAATTCAAAACGCCTTAAAAAGATTACTCATCAGAATCAAGTGGGATTCATCCCAGGGATGCAAAATGGTTCAGAATGTGTACATTAATCAATGCAATATGTCATATCATCAGAACAAAGGACACAAGTCATGTGATAATTTCATTCCATGCTGAAAAAGCCTCTGATGAAATGCAACATCTCTTCATGTTAAAACTCATAAATTCCGGATATAGAAGAAACTTACGTCAAAACAATAAACACCATATATGTCAGACCCACAGCCAGTATCACACTGAATGGAGGAAAAACTGAAAGCCTTTACACTAAGATCTGGAACAAGACAAAGAGGTTAAGAGGATCAGACAAGAGAAAGAAATAAAGGGAATCCAAATTGGAAAGGAAGAAGTCAAATTGTACTTGTTTGCAGATGATAGGATTCTATACCTAGAGAAACCTAAGACTCCACCCAAAAACCATTACAATTGATAATCAAATTCAGTAAAGTTGCAGGATACAAAATAAACATACAAAAATCTATAGCATTTCTATATGCCAAATTAAGCAGCCAGTAAAAGACACCAAGAAGGTAATCCTGCTTACGAAAGCTACAAATAAAATATCAAGGAATAAACTTAATGAAATAAGTGCACAATCTTTATAATGATCACTCTAAAACATTAATGAAAGAAGCTGAAGAGGAAACAAAAATAGAAAGATATTCCTAAGGATTGAAACAATCAATATTATTAAAATGTTCATACTACCCAAAGCAATCTACAGACTCAATGCAATTCCCATGAAAATACCAATAACATTCACATTACTTGACTTCAAATTATACTACAGAACCATAGCAACTGAATCAAAATCATATTGCCATATAAATAGACATATAGTCCAATGGAACAGATTAGAATACCCAGAGGTAAATCCACACATCTATAGTAAACTTATCTTTGACAGAGTTGCCAAGAACATAAAAGAGGTAAATGGAGCTGGAACACATTCTTCTTAGCAAAGTATCTCAAGAATGGAATAAAAAGTTTCCAATATACTCATCTCTACTATGAAGCTAATTTACAGCTTTCATAGGAAGGCTATAATGCAATTATAGCACAAGAATTTGGGGAAAGGGGCAATGGAGGGGAGGGGAGGGGGGAGGATAGGTGGAGGGAGGGTAAATGGTGGGATCACACTTATGGTGAATCTTAGAAGGGTACAGGTGAAACTTACTAAATACAGAATACAAATGTTTTCATACAATAATCAAGAAAATCCCATGAAGGTTATGTCAAACAGTTGGATGAAAATATTTCAGATTGTATATGAAGCCAGCACATTGTACTCCATGATTGCACTAATATACACAGGTATAATTTAATAATAAAAAGAAAATGTTGCCAAGAACATACACTGGGGAAAGAATAGTCTCTTTAATAAATACTGCTGGGAAAACTAGATATCCATATACAGAATAATAAAACTAGACCATTTTCTCTCACTATACATACTTTATATGAAAATAAGATAAAAATAGATTAAAAACTTAAATCTAAAACCCCCAAACTGAAACTACTGAAAGACAACATTGAGGAAAAGATTCAGGACATGATCTGATTAAAGACTGTTAGAGTAATACCCTCAAAGCATAGGCAGCCCCCCCAAAATTAATCAAATGGAATGACATTAAGCTAAAAAGCTTTTGCACAGCAAAGCAAACAATCACTAAAGGGAAGAAACAAACCACCTAATTGGAAAAACATATTTGCAAACTATCTGTCTAACAAATGATTAATAAATAGAATATATAAGGACCTCCATCAACTTAACTGGAGAAAAATTCAAATAATCCAATGAAAAAATGGTGAAAGGATCTGAATACACATTTTATAAAGGAAGACATACCATTGGGCAACAGGTATATGAAAAAAAAAATGCTTTAACATGGCTCAGTGCCTGTGGCTCAAGAGGCTAAGGAACCAGCCACATACTCCTGAGGCAGAAGCAGGAGAGTCGCTTGAGCCCAGGAGTTGGAGGCTGCTGTGAGCTGTGATGTCACAGCACTCTAAACAGGGTGACAGCTTAAGGCTCTGTCTCAAAAAAAAAAATGCTCAAAATCACTCAAAATCACCAATCATTAAAGAAATGGAAATCAAAACTACAATGAGTTATCATCTTACCCCAGTAAAATAGCTTTTATCAAAAAGTCAAATAATAGTAAATGCTAGTGAGGATGTGAGGAAAGGGGAACCCTCATATACTATTGGTGGGAATGCAAACTAGTGCAACCGCTGTGGAAAACAGTAGAGGTTCCTTAGAAAACTAAAAATAGAATTACCATATGGTCCAGCAATCTGACTCCTGGGTATGTATCAAAAGGATGGGAATTGAGTATATCCAAAAGATATCGGCACTTCCATGTTTATTCACATAGCTAAGATATGGAGTCAACCTAAATATGTATCAATGGACAAATGGATAAGGAAATAGTGGCACAATAGAATAATATATTGCCACAAAAGAATCAAATCCTGCCATTTGTAACAGTTTGAATAAAACTGGAGAACATTATGTAAAGTGAAATAAGCCAAGCACACAAAAATCTTGTATACTCTCCTTTATATGGGGAAGCTATATTTAAGAACAATTGATTTCACTGAGACAGAGTAGAATGATAGTTACCGGAGGATAGGAGGGCAGCAGAGAGGGGAGGATAAAGTTGGGCTGGTTAATGTAACGATATTATAGTTAGTAAGAGAGAATGAACGATATTTAATAGCACAACCAAATGACTATGATCAACAATAAGTTACTGTATACTTTAAAATAAATAAAAGAGCAACATCAGAATGTTCCTAATAAAAAGAAATGTTAAATACCCAAGGCTATGATTACTCAATTATCCCGATTTCATTAATTCACACACATAAATTAGATGTCTGTATGAAAACATCCCTGTTTATAGGGTACACTATACGCACCCTATAAAGTTAAACATCTGTTATGTACTCATAATAATTAAAATGAAAAACTTTAAACAAAGAAAATTCTTATTTTTTTTAATAACAATAACAATGTTTAAGATAAGGACTAGAAACAAAAACCTCATACAGAATGAATGAAGATAAATACATTCAGAAAAGAAATCAGACGATTGCTACATCGAAATATTAAGCAATAATAACAATAATAATGCAAAGAAAGTAATGTTCACATTGTCAGATAAGATTATGTCTGTTACAGAATGCTTTGACTCTGAGGATCAGTATGGAGTCATCAGTTAACTTCTTATTTTTTTCCAAAGTCTCAAAAAATAGACAACTAATATTTATAAATAAAAGTAAAAGATAATTTTAAAAAAATAGATCATATGAGGACAATTAATGACAATTATTGACACGGTGGGAGTGAAGGAAGGGGAGAGCAGATAGAGGAAGAATGAGGGAGGGGTGGGGAAAGGAAGAGCAGAGAGAGGGAAGGAGTGAGGGGGTGGGGTCTTGGGGTCTTGGTGTGTGCCACACCTTTTGGGGGCAAAACACGATTGTAAGAGGGTCTTTTCCTAACAAATGCAACCAGTGTAACATGGTTTCTTGTACCCTCAATGAATCACTAACAATAAAAAAAAAAAAGTTTCACCAGTACCCTGCTAAGATGCACTGTAGGTGTGATCCCACCAATCGCCCTCTCTCCACCCATCCTCCCCTCTCCCCTTCCCTGCCTTTCCCTTTTCCCTGTATTCTTGTGCTATAATTGGGTTTTAGCCTTCACATGAGAGCTATAAATTAGCTTCATATTAGGGCTGAGTACATTGGATACTTTTTCTTCCGTTCTTGAGATACTTTGCTAAGAAGAATATGTTCTAGCTCCATCCATGTAAACACAAAAGAGGTAAAGTCTCCATCTTTCTTTAAGGCTGCATAGTATTCTATGGTACCAAAAGCCATTTGATAACAGGGATAAAAACTAAACTTGAAGGCTGTGAGTTGAAAAGGGTCTGATGTGTTTGGGGAGCAGCTGCAGCTCCAGGGAGAACAATGAGGTTCCCAAAGAGGCTTAGAGGTGATGACAGAGACTTTGGGCTTTGTGCTCAGTGAAACAGGAAACCACTGGTGTTTCAATATGACAGTATGTGTTTTGCAAATTGTAGGTACTAATTATTAAAGGAAGACTGTGAAGACCACTTCCTATCTATCAGGATGGCTGTTGTCACAAAAAAGAAAAAAAAAGGAAAGTAACAAATGTGAGTGTGTGGAAAGACTGCACCCCTTGTGCTTTGCTTGGGATGTAAAGTGGTGCAGCCACACAGAAAGTGGTTTGGTGATGCCTTAAACAATTAGCCGTCGATTCGGCAATTCCACTTCTGGGTAGATACCCAAAATAATTGAAAGCAGGGACTCGAACAAATACGGGACATAGTGCCATTATTCACGTCACAATAGCCAAAAGGTGGAGGAGATGACCTAAGTGTGAATAAACTTAACTGTGGGGTGTGTTTATTCAACCTTCAAAAAGAAGGACATTCTGATACATGGTATAACATGAGTGACCTTGAAACCTTTATGCTAAGACAGACAAAAAACACCCCAAAGACTGTATGATTCCACTTATTGGAAGTACCTAAAGGAGGCAAATTCGTAGAGATGGAAAATAGAATAGAGGTTACCAGAGGCTAAGGGAAGGGAGGAGGTGGGAGTTATTCCATAAAGGGAAGAGTTTCTGTTAGGGATAATGAATTAAGTTCTACATCTAAGTACTGCTGATGATTGCACAACAATGTGAGCGTACTTAGTGCCACTGACTCACATTTTAAAATAGTTGAAAGGAACCAGGTACAGTGGCTCACACCTGTAATCCCAGCATTTCGGGAGGCTGAGCCAAAAGGATCATTTGAGGCCAAGACTTCAAGAACAGCCTGAATAACATAGTGAGATTCTGTTTCTACCAAAAAAAAAAAAAGGAAACATTAACTGGGTATAGTGGCAGGCTCATGTAGTCCTCAGCTACCCAGAAGTCTGAGGGAGGAGGATTGCTCGGACCCAGGTTTTGAATTTGCAGTGAGCTATGATGATGCCACTGCACTCTACCCCAGAGGATGGAGCATGACTCTGTTTGAAAAATAAATATTTAAAGGAGTAAGTTTCATGCTATGTGCATGTCAGTATGCTTAATAGTAAAAAGACTTGAAGCAGAGATTCCAATGTGATGCTATAGCTTGAAGCCAGGAAAGGGATAAACAGGGATAGGAGGACGTATTCAAACTTACGGGACATTTTGGAAGTTTAGCCAGTAGGGCCTGCTGTCAGATCGTAAGTGGTAAAAGAGAATATTCACAAAGGGCTCCTGTTTTTGTTCTGAGCCACCAGGAGAGTAGTGGTCACTTCTGAAATAGGGAAAACTGGGAAAGGATCAAGCTGGGGGGAGAAATACCCAAGTTCAGCTTTGGGCATGTTAAACTCAAGTTGTATATTTGACACCCAAGTGGAAGGTCAAAAAGATAGGTGAGTCAAAGCTCAGGAGGGAGGTTTGAAATAGCATTGAGTGGTATACTAAAAGAAGGTGTGTGAACCTCAGTGTAAAAAACGGGGGGGTGAGGGAGATCACCAGGGGAGAGGTGGAACAGAAAGGAGATGTGGCCGCAGGACTGAGTCCAGGACTGCCTGTGACATTCAGAGATGAAGCCCAGGGGCCTAAACATGTGCTACTTTGAATTAGTATTCAGCAGGTGTCTATTGAGCACCTCCTCTGCCAACTGCTCTGCTAGGTGCTTGGGAGTAAAGTACTGAAAAGGCAGTGCTCACCTCTTCACATCTGTTCTCTCCTGCACGTTACTTAACGTGATTGAACCCCGGCTTCTCAGTCTATAAAGTGGGGTTGACAACTGCAGTTGGCACCAAGTGCAACAACAGTAACTTCAGTCATGTCCCCACTATCCCCACCTGTTCCCGCAAAGAGTTTTGTTTTTATAACACCGCAAAGTAGAGGTATTACTGTTTTATAGAAAGAGAAACCAAAGCTTAAGGAAGCAGATAGATTTTTTTTCAGAGCTGAAGATACATTGGCTCAATTTTTACACTGTAGTTCTCCACTCAGATCTTTCATCCCCTCGGCCATTTCAAGCTATTCTGACATGTGAGATGCTCAGTGAAGCTGCCCAGCGCTGTAGTGAACGCTTTAGAATTTGTTCCTTTCAAACCTTTGTCCTTCCCGCCACTTAAATGCATCTCTTTGAGGGCCTGAAAAACAAACTCCTATAATTAAAACCAATCAAAAAAGCAATCACCTGGGTCATCAAGCATATAAACTGCCAACTGTAAACTCAGTAATACCCCCCAAAGAATTTAATGAATGTTAATTGGCTAAATAAACAAAAACTATGCATTTTTAGTCTAATTTTCTCTACAAAGTACCTGCCCTTTAGAATTACACATTGGACAGCATTTAATGAAATTCCATTACCATTAAATTTAATTTATTTTATGAGCTTTCTCTTACAAAATCTATTCAAGTTAATTCCTGAAAATACTTCTTGATTGGTTTCCACTCTCCTTTTAAATTATTGGTTGCCTAGCAAATGAAAGGAAAGCGCCACTCGGTTGTCATTTAAACATAAATTTATTGTTTATGGAGTAATTTTAATCATTAGCTTCTCCTATGGTGCCACTTTGCCTGTGGAGTCTAGGTCAGTTGCTGAGATTACTTTCATCCTGTTCTAACATTACTTTTGACGCAGGCCTCCCCTGCCAGGGTCACCTCTCATTCCTCTCTCTCCCTTCTCTTCCACTATCCAGTCAGTCACCAAGAGCTGACAGCTCTGCTTCTGAAATGCCTTGAAATTGGTCCCCTCTGGTTCAGGTCTAAAGACACTACTTCAGTTCAGGTATAATCCACTTATTTAGAGGACAGCAATAAATAGCTCTCTAATTAATAAATGGCTTTGATTTTAATCACTTTCTCACCCATGAATCCGACTCTCTTTAAGTATTTTTTTTCTTAAAACTAAATTAAAAAAAAGAAAATGTCACTTCCAGGGCCTACAAAATGAAGTCCATTCAAAACATTCAAAATAAACCTGTCATGCCTGGTCCTGGTCATCCTATCTGCCCTGTATTCTCTCCTACCCACCCACCTATCCACCTATTAGCAACTCTGTTCATTAAACAATTTAGTATTAAGATTGTATGATTTTTTTAACATGCATAATCATCAGTCCTCTCTTCTGGTGCTTTCTCTTTACCACTGACATGTCCACTTATTAATATTCTTCCAGCCCCATTTGTTGGTACCTTCCATCAAGCCTGGCCTGATCCTCCCAAAGAAACTCAGAAATTCCTTCGTTGAATCCCATGGCACTTCACTATGCCTCTCTTTATTACACATCATTTGGGGGGCTTATAGAAGTATGATTTGCATACATAGTAAGTTGGAGGAATTTTCATTATCTTGACAGCTGCACCAAATTCCTCCAGAACTCTTGGAAATGTCTGCAGGGAGACTCAGCTGAACCCCACCCACACTTCAGCCAAGCTCTTGGATTCAGCCTTACCCCCAGAGCTTGTGGTAGGGGCAGGCTGCTCTGCCTGTGCCAAGGGAGGGAATCTGTTGTTTTTCTTCTGCATAAAATTGGGATAAGGAAGAAATCAGAGAAGAGATGAATGAAGCCACCCAGATGAAGAGAGGATGGGTGGGACCAGTGAACAGGAGTAGGCAAGAACATTTTACAGGTAGAAGTGGAGAGAGCAGAGCTCCAGGAGTCCCTCCATCTATACAAAGGGCTACTAAACCCTGGGATTTCTGGGGTGGTTCTTGATGTGCGAATTGAAGAAAGTGCTGATTAAAGCCAGAGGCCAAGGTATCCTTGAGGACAAAAACTTCCAGAAATTTATATTCATCTTGGGAAGGCGGGGGGCGCTCAGTTTAGACTTCCACTTGTCATAGAGTTGATAAAGATTTGAATAATTTTCATGTAGTTGAAGTAGATAGATACTCAAACCCTACGCCTCACTAGATTGTAAACTTGCTAAAGATGTCTTTGCATTCCACTTTCCGAGAAAATAATTGTTTTCTTTTATTAATCAGTAATGTTAAGATGAAAAACACCCATATAACTGACTACTAATTTAGTACTCTCATCTTACTGATTTTTCTCAACAAGAAAAAGCCAAGTAAAAAAATACCAATAGGTCATATAATTTATGGGATTTGATGAGCTTTTCTTTGGGGTAATGAAAATGTTTTAGAAGTATACACAGGTAATAGATGCACAGTAATGCAAATGTGCTGAATGCTACTAAATTGTTCACTTTGTAAGGGTCACTTTTATGATACATGAATTATAAAATTAGTAGCCAAAAAGAAAGAAAGAGCATAACATTAAGAAGTATTGGGGATACAGTGAGAATATTGGGTCAGCTTTACATAACCTCACTAATCTTCATGAAAGCTCCATTCAGTAGTCAATATAAAATGCCCATTTGAAATATGAGAATCTGAAAATCCAAAAGATGAAATGTCTAACATATTATAACTCATAATTTGTTCTAAGTTAGAATTCATATCTATATTTTCAGACTACAAGTCCTGTTTCTTTTCTGCTACAAAAATCAGGATTCTTATTTTGCTTTTTTCCCCTTAATAATGTTTTATTGATCACAGAACTTTAGTGAAGACATGTGCAGATTAAAGCCTAAATTCAGATTTCACAGGGTTTCCATTTTAAAGAGAAGTATATTCTGGATTTTGTTTTAATTTTCTTGTTTATGACTAATAATTCCCCCAGTTCAGAAAGAATTTTATAATACCTACATTTTTTTAATTACTTTTGATAATTAAAACCTATAGTTTTCTGTTTCAAATCTTGTAAATGGAGTGGAAAATAAACAACAAATTCTAGGCTATTGTATTTGAGTTTCCTAGCAGCCAAAGCAAATACGTAAACTGAATGGGGCTTGTAGTTCTAACTATTTAATAAAAAACAAAGAATCCAGTGTTGCCAAGAAGTTTTTCCTTGATTCTAAATAGGAATTATCACACAGATCTTTTTACTTTATTGGAAAGTGGAAGAGTCTTTGCTATGGGAGTCAGAAAGCCTGGCATGCTAGGTCCAACTCTGCTAGTGTTCGCTTTGTGGCCTTGGAACAGTAATTAACTCAGCTTCTGCATCTTCTAAATGTCTTCCAGTTAGGAATTTGGGTCATGTTGGTATATTTCCCTACTTTTCTAACATTAATTTTACAGAGTATGAAATGAATAAGTTTTCAGGAAGGGAAATAAAAAATCAGGTAAACTATTCTCTGCCTCAGAACGATTTTTGTTTTTCTCTAAAATTCAAATATTTGGACATTTAATAGTGGGAAAAATGCCTATATGTGGCACTAGACAGTTGTTTCGTTCAACAAAAACTCAACTGGAAAAATACCGATGACTTCTACTTGGTCTTGTTATATGAGCACTAAAAATGCTTAAGTCATTTATGTAAGCTTAAGTACCAGAGACTGAGCTGATAATTTCAGTGTTCTTTAATAAAACAAATCTCTAGTGTAACATAGACCTGGTTAATGATCATCATAAAATAGATAGAGGCCTGTTATGATGGTCATGTCAAAAGTTTATGACTGCATTACAGTATCTTTCTTTTTTTTTTAAATGATGGTAGTGTTTATTATTGTGACATTTATTTTTTTTCTTTTTTTAAAAATTATATCATGGTTGTGTACCTAAATATAATCAGGGGGTACAATGTGTTGGTTTTATATACAATCTGAAATATTTTCATCGAACTGGTTAACATAGCATTCATGGCATTTTCTTAGTTATTATGTACAGACACTTATATTCTACATTTAGTAAGTTTCACCTGTAACCTTCTAAGGTGCACCGTAAATGTGGATCCATCAATTACTCATTACTCTCCCTCCACCCATCCTCCCCCCCTCCCTGTGGCACAATAGGTTAGCGCACGGTACTTACACAATATCTCTTTAAAACTATACATTTGGAAACATACACGTGTTAGCATTTAAAACACAGAGTCTCATTATGTACTGTCTCGTGGCTGGGGCATCCGTGGGACTACCTTACTGGTGAATCTGCCTTCTACGCAGATACTTCTGATATGGACAAATTAACTCTCTCCTGTTCAGTTCTGCGCCAGAGCATTGTTGCGGCGAGGCTCTTAAGCCACACGCGTGGTAAATTCCTGGTTGAGTAGACTATTACTCTCCACCTGCCGCCTCCCTTGCTTTCCCCTCACCCTTTAAGCATCTGTTGATGTTGCCAGTTCTAGAAAGACGTGCATAAGACTCTTCACTCTTAAGCAGCTTCAAGTTTACCTTTAGTCTAGCAAGGAGAATTTATTTTTCCAATTTAGCATGATAATAGAGGGTCTCAAAATCAAGTGTGTTCAAGAGCCACACGGGTAAGATACATATAAAGCGCTGCTCTCATAAGGCAGGGGACAGTGGATGGGCCATGCCAGAGGGTGGATAGCAGGGCCTGCCTTAAAGGTGTTCCGCTTAAAATAATTAATCCTATTCTGGGCAGCACCTGTGGCTCAGAGGAGTAGGGCCCTGGCCTCATATGCCGGAGGTGATGGGTTTAAACCCAGCCCCAGCCAAAAACTGCAAATAATAATAATCCTATTCTGACCTACAAAAAAAAAATTTTTTTAAGATTCACATCTACCAAGCTAGGACTCATGGCATAACTGAAACACTAATATTTTCTAAAGAAATTCTGTGGAAAAGTTCCTCTAATTTTTTTTAATTTTTATTTATTTATTGGAGAGAGAGTCCCATTCTGTTGCCCAGGCAACAGAGTGGCATCAACCTAGCTGACAGCAACCTCAAACTTCTGGGCCGAAGCGATCCTCCTGCCTCAGCCTCCTAAGTAGCTGGGATTATAGGTGCCTGGCACACAGCCCAGCTAACTTTTCTATTTTTATTGCAGCGTCTCACTCTTGCTCAGGCTGGTCTCAGACTACTGAGCTCAAGTGATCCCAATGCCTCGGCCACCCAGAGTGCTAGGATTACAGGCAAAATTTGTAAATACTTAAAAACTTTTATGTCTTCTTCCCAGTGGGTGTGTCCAGTATAATTCAGAAATCCACACCTGTCTCAGAGCCCTTCTTCCATCCTATTGATACATTATGAATTGATTTGTGTTGGGTAAAGTCTTTGCAATGCATAAAGTGTACCCCTCCCCCAAATTACCTATCTTGAATAGATGCTGTAACTCTGGAGTAGATCTTTTTTTTATTACTGTTGTTAGCAGTCTTCATTCAACTTGTCTAATTTCATCATTAAAGTTCAGTAAAAGCAATCATAACTAGTGCTCTTAATGATTCATTTTTTCTATTTTGATTGTCTTCAAACCTTTTGCTCTATGTAGCTTATCATCTTGCTTGGAAAAATACTTAGCAGCAGCTGTTAAGTTTAAGTAAAATCATGATATACTGTGAAGCTATCCCAGGCCCACTCCCCTACCCACACCCAAACAAGGCTTATTTTGTAAACCTATTATCTTTTTATTAGTTTAGCAGGAGTTTTTTTTTTTTTTCTTAAAATGATAATTAGAAATACATTTTGGACATGATTCTGTTCTTATTTTAAAAAACACATCAAACTCTAGTTTGAATATCTATTAAGACGGAGCTTTCTGACATATTTTAGCAAATGTATTGCTCTTTATTTCTACATTTTGTGAAAACATTTTTATTGAATCCAAATTTGAACATGAAGTGGTATAATGTCTTAGTCACAGCTTCTGGGGAGGATGGCAACGGCTAATCTTAAACTTTCAATCTGTTCAAAAGTATTTTTCTGTAAAAAAAACTTCCAGCAGGAATGAAAGGACAATCTGATGCTGGTGAATCAAGAATGTAGCCACTGGGGGTTTGGTAGTGAGTGTATCTAAATAGCACCTTTTCCCTAGTCAATATCCAAGAAAAGATACTGACATGGTTTGATAGGCCCTGACTGTTGTGGTATGGAAGAGAGATGTGAAGATTCCTGCCTCGGAGGGCCATCTGCTGGCTAGGAAAGCACCTACAAAATATTCAGCTATCTGATTTGCTCATCTGAATAGAATATCTTTTACTGAGATTTCAATCCTGTTTAACTAAAAGTCTCATCAAGTCTTCATTTGGCTTTTATCCTCAATAATTCATTCCCAGAATGGTGTTTGTTTCCACAACAAGGAAGTGGCTCTACTTACCTGTATTCTATGGCAAAAGCTAATTCCGAATTCCTAGAGGTGATAGTTAATGTCTTACTGAAAATAATGTTAAATTTTGAAAACAGTATGCTTTTTAAAATGGAACACTCTCACTTTCCCTAAGGTGAGTCTGTTGTGCAACCAACTCACAATTCTTTTCGGTACAATTGTAAATGAAGTGGAATTGCCAGGAAAGGAACTACTTCTACGGCATTGATGGACAAGGAAAACATTTTTGTGTACCACTGCCAAGCTCAGCTTTTAAAAACAATTTCACTGTAAATAAAAATATAGGTCACAACAACTTTATGAAAATATTTTCTTAGGTACATTCCTAGTAAGTTGAGTGTACTGAGTGGCCTCTCTCATAGTCTTTATAAAACAGTTTACTTTCAAGTTTCCAAGAGAAAGGTGTATACCTTTTATTAGAGCAGAGTACATTCAAGAATGTTTATGTGCTGTGTTTAATATAAATGACATAGAGCTGAAATTTAAATGACACCTGTATCTTCCCCTGAATCAGTGTAATGTGTGATAGTTAAGATCCCAAGTTTTGGAGTCAACCACTGGGATCCCAGTTCTGTCATAGCTACTGGCTTTGTAGTGGCTTTGACCTCAGCCTCTCCTGGCCTCACTTTCCTCGTCTGTAAAACAGGGATTCTAATAATATCAACCTTAGAGAGTATCTTTGAAGCTTAAAGCATTTAGATCCGTGCCAGACACATCATAAGCATTCTGTACATGTCAGCAGTCATCATTCTCCTTTGCCCATGCCCCTCGGAGTTCCAGTGAGATTGTGTGTTTGAATTTACTAACGCTTCCCCCAATTCCAGTGTTTTCCGCTCTTGTTTTTAAATTTGAGATGTTATGTGTCCTCTTTTCAGCTTTGAAAGAATGACCTGGCCTTCTTTTCTTTTTAAACTCCTATAAAAACTCTAATTTCAGCTCATGGCATCTCATCACACGAGGGTCACACATGACTAATGGTCTTTTGTCACCTGCTGATTACACTTAACCCTAATTTCTTTCATGGCAGCCGTGCAGTGGCTTCTATTTAAATGGAGCTGTTCCTGGATGTAACTTTTTGAGCCTCTCTGGGTTCAATTCTAATTTCACTTGCCATTCCAAGTGAGACTATTGTGCAGGTGAAGTCCTGATTCACTCATTTGTTCTCTTTAGATCTAATTATTACAGCGTGGTACCTGTGAGGTCCCCTTGGGCATTCATTCAGTACTCTAAATGACCTCACCTTCTGGGAAAGGGAAGTGAGCCTTTAGTTTTTGTTCTTTTAAATGGTACAGATGAATTTTAGTACAAAATTTCAGGATACAGAGCCTTAACGATTTTCATTGTACTAAGATTATTGCTAACTAAGGTTTATTGGAAGAATAGCATACTGGTATATGCAGTAATTACTTGCGCGTTTCTATCCTTTAGAACAAAGCTAATTTTTGAAACATAGAAGTTGGGTTTCATGCCTGTGAGGTTACCTCCGGTGCCTCCTGAACAAAGACCATATTGCTCAGAAAGCATTGTAGAAATACCCAAAGTGTAAGGACAGCTGTTCTGTTACTAGACACTCATGGTAGCTCCCGAAGAAGATGGGACAGGGGGACATCACCCCAAGTCAGGATTGTTCCTTCACCTTTTCTGGATGCTTGATAGAACCAAAATGAAAATTTGTATTATTTTGCTCACAGATAAAAGAGGCCTACCCACTGAGAATTTTAATTGGAAACGATGTTTAAGAACCTCCTGCTCTTGAACGTAGAACAAAGAACAGATTCCCTGGCAGTCAGTAGCCACTTTGTATGTCATTGAAAATGCCAAACTTGGAGGCCTGGGTGTAGGAGTAAGGAACTGAATGCCCATTATCTGAAGGCTTATAATCAAAAGATCCTACAAAGTATTAAGTAAGCAATTAAGAATTATTCACATGAAATTAAAAATTAGGAATACCTGGCTGGGTACATTTGTTCATCCTATTTAGCAAACATTTATTTTTCTTTTTTTTTTTTTAATACATGTATTTTATTATTCTTCTTTACATTATTCCCCTCCCACCCCACCCCCAATGGTAAGACAGAATTTATTTACAGAAAAGAATACAGAAAACACTAAAGCTCCTGGTAGAGGGAAAGAATTAAAGTGAGGAGAGAGAAGCTCTCTCCATTTCTCTCCCAGTCTTTCCCCGTCTCCTCCTTTAGGCCTTTAGTCTCAGGGTATATATAGGTGTATGGGTTCCTTGGCCAGGAGACAAATGAATACAGTCCCTTCCGCAGGGGGCAAGGTGAATGAATGTATCAATGAATGGATACAGTCCATTCATGGAATTAAGGTCTAGGAAATTCATGAGAAATTGACCTAGGCATAGGAAATGGGGGTTCCACATTTAGTCCTAAGTGTAAAGTGAAGGAGACACCAAGGCACAGGTGTCTCCTTGGCAGTTGTCCGGCCTTTTTAGCTATTGGAGCCTCCGATGGGGGTTGGAGATCCCCCTCCTTGCCTGTCATCCAGCCCGCTGGCTCTTCAGCTGGCCGCCACAGCACTGACACCGCCCAGGAGGAGGCATCAGGTCCGCGAGCTCTGCTGATCTGGCTAGGATGCCAAATGTCCTGCATCAATTCTCCCTCTCCGAGCAGAAACTCTAACTGCTGTTAGGGAAAAGGGGCAAAGACTCGATCTAACTGCTTCCTGCTGAATCAGGCGATGATAGAAGGAGACAGTTAGGGTTTCTCCAAAGGGAGAGTGATACAGGAGTTCATGGACTGGAACCATCTTTATTGCATGTGGCTTGATGACATTTCTGGAAAACATAAATCCAGTATGCTAAAACCGGTCTCACCCTATGCCCCTGAGGGCTAAGGCTGCGAGGTGTCTCAGTCCCTGCCCGTAGGCTGCTCAGTCACTAGATTACTCGCTCCCGCCCAATGCTTGTTCTGTCACCCTGAGGGTGGAGCTTGCCAGGGTGGTTCTCCCACAATGGCTCCACATAGCCCACCACCAAACCCTGGCAGCTCTGTCCAGCTTGGTGGCCCAATCTGGGATCCCAGACAACATTCAAAAAACCCCTGCACTCCTGCCCAAGTTCCCCTATGGCAGTTCAACCGAGTGCCAAGTCCAAAAGAAACCCAAACGGCTAACAGGCAAGGCCTTTCTAGCCTGCAGTCCCTCTGTTGCCCCACCCACAGCCACTGACAGGATCAGACCTAATGAACAGACGCAACCATTTGCCCAATCTCCGCCACTTTTGCCTTCCTCAGGGTGTCCAGAAGCCTCACGCTGTCTCCCTGTGTCCCCAAAGGGAAGTTTCTGGGCAGATCCTGGCTGCCAGGGATGCCTGAAGTCCTCTCTCCCCAGTCTCACCGTGCCCAGCCGCAAGGAAGCTGTTACTCGGCCGCCATCTTGCTCCACCCCCCCTCAGCAAACATTTCTTAAATGACCACAATGTCTTAGGTTCTAGAAATACGAAATTATTCAGTGCCAGTGCCTTGACCGTCGCCTTTGCAACCATGGACGTGACTTACTCAGTCAAACCCCTAGTCCACGGTTGTCGTCCCCCTGCAGCGCCCAGCACTGTGGAATCATGCCATTAGCACCAGTACAGCAGCAGGCCTTCTTGGACTTGGACCATCCTCCCATCCTCTGATGTTCTTTTAAGTTTTTATTCACTTCCGGTCCCTTTTTTCCTCAGCACACACTTAAGCTTCCTGCCTTTCCAAAAGGGATCAAATAAGTGGTCTTAAAAGATACTACTTAGCCAAGGGTTCTTTGACACCTTCTGAAGATATCTCTGTCATTTATTAATAGAAAGAGGAACCAAAGAGGGAATTTACCCATCAAATGTCATTTCAAAGCCAACTTTGCTGGCTACAGCCACTCATTGCATATACCTTTTTTTTTTTTTCCTAAAAACATTTTAAACAGTCTAAAACATTTTACTTTAGAATGAGGAAAACAAAGGTAGGAGGTCTTATAACATTAAGACCATCAACCTAGCCAGTCTTTATTTTGATATAAATTCAAAACTCTCAGTGAGGCAATTTCATGCCCTGCTGTAGCCTTGCTTCTGTTCCTTTGCCATTGATGGACTATGTTGTACAATTACTTCATTAGGGGCCATTTAGCAGTTACCTCGTATTGATTTCAGATTTCTTTTTTGCTATCTATTTGTGTATACTATTCTCAGTATACACAAATAAATAGCAAGATAAATAAGTAAAATCAGGTGAGAATTATGTGTGTTTTCTGTATGTTACATAGTTACATACACAGACTTATAAATATTAGTGTGTGGAAAGGATTCTACAAGACAGAGTGTTCTTATTCTAGACTTTAAGTTCTAATTTGAAGGAAACATTTCATTTTCTTAGTTTTAAAAGATGTCAAACATTGTACAATACAGTGAATGACTTGCTTTTTTGAGGTGCTAAGTGCCAAGATCCATGTTTATTTTCATGACTACATACATATGAATTACTGTTGTCCTGGTATAGCACACATAGCCTTACTTTGTTTATGGGAATCACATCCAGTGACAAAAACATACATTGTCAGGAGTGACTAAACCTATTCTTCTATAGGACAGGCTGGTCACACTATTTTGACTGTTACACAGTGGGCTTCAATCCCTGCAACTGAGTCAATTATGTGGAAAACCACAAATCCACATTTATTGATAAAAGCTGAAAAAAATCTCTTAGTTGTACGTAGCATATGTTTTCTCATTCTACTAATATAGATTTCTCCTGAAACTATTTCAGACAAAGGTTAATAAACATCATTTGTATTTATTCCTACCTAGCATACAACTTTGGTTGCCTATTTATTTGTAAAAGGAAAATATACATTGAAAACTTACAAGACACAAGTGCAAATGAGACATTTAAGATAAGTTCACCAAAGCAACATAAAAGTGTAACATTAGAAATAGTCTAAATGTCTATCACTTATGAAACAGATGTTTTAACCTCTGGTATGAAACTTCACTGGATTCCTGCCATATTCCATATAAGTCAAGAGTCAGCATACTGCAGGCTCTGGACCAAACATAACCCACTATTTTTGTGAATAAAGTTTTATTGGAACATAACCATGTTCATTTGTTCAGAAATAGTCTACAAGTCTATCACGTATGAAACGGCTTTTTGAACTTCTGCTATGAAAATTCACTGGATTCCTGCCATATTCCATGTAATTCAAGAATCAGCATAGTACAGCCTCTGGACCTAACGTAGCCCACTATTTTTGTAAATGAAGTTTTACTGGAACATAACCATGTTCATTTGTTTATATGTTATCTACAGATACTTTCACTTGATGATTATGGTGTTTATAAGTTACAACATAAGATTATGTGACCCTCAAAAATTAAATATTTACTACCTATCCCTATTCAGAAAAAGTTCACTCGCCCATGCTGTAGGTTGAAATATCATCTCTTCCTAATGTGCACCACTCCTTTATGTACCTCTAATAAAAAAATTACGCCAGTTAAACTTTTGACAAACCATCAAATTGTAAGAAGCATTCTGATTTTAGAGATGTTAAAATTTGAAAAGTATAAATCTTAGAATCAATAAGTTGAAGCAGATAAGCATTTCAAATAAATGAATTACAACGTTTATATCAACATGGCTAAATCTGACATGCCTAACAGTGAGTGAAAAAAAGGCAGGATGGAACAATTTGCAGAATGATATAAACAGTATAATATTATTCATGACTTTTAAAATACAAAACAATATGAATTTATGTTCATGCAGATATATGGAGGTAAACATAGCTAAAAAAAATTGCAAAGATCCAAAGGAAACTTACAATAGAGGCTTTTCCTGGAAGGAGCAGAAAGGACCAGGATGGTGCCAAAAGATAAGGGGAAATTTATCTTTATCTGTAATGTTCTAGTTTTTAAAGGAGTAATTTATTAGTAAAATCAATTTTTTAATAACATCGAAACATGAAAAAGGAAGAAAATAGGTAAAAATATTAACAGGAGTAAATCGTTAATAGTAGAATATGGAAGATTGCTTTTTTTATCGTATTTCACTATAATTTTGAAGAACGTCGTGGATAACTAAAAAAAATGAGTCGTATTTATTTCTGTCTCAATCAGAAGAGATTAAGGTTTGGAAAAGTACATGTTAATGAATTACCTGACATTACAAACTAATCCTGTTTCTCTACTGGGGCATTAAAATCAAACAACATGCAAGACAGGGCCAAATTTCATAGTTAAAGCTTTTTTTTTTTTCATGATGTTAGTACAGCTAATCTTTAAATACAATGCACGTTATTTCTCAACACAAAAAAAACACACAACTAGAAGAGTTAAATGTCAGGTACATTTCACCAAGCAGAAATAGCCTGTCATGAGTCATGTTATTGATGAACTGATGTCATTTTTTTTTTCAGCCTGACCTCACTTGTTTTGGAATATACCTTGTGATTTTACACAAATTCATATGTTGTCACATGCAACTCAGACCTTCCTGTTACATTTAGTTTTGCCATTTGTCTATAACAGGGCCTCTTCAAACAAGGCTATTCGGGAGTTCAAAACCAAGATGTTAATTTGCCACCACCAGACTTCCCATAATGGGCATTTACTCACCTGCCACTGCTTTCATTTAGCCTTAGCGTTTTGTTGTTTTAAGCACGTCTTTCTCTCCCTGGAAGTAATTTCCAGAAAATTTCCATGCTGCCTGCCCTTTGGGTTAAGAGATAAGATGTGTCCAAGGAAGTGCTAGCAGGAACTGTGAGTAGCTATAGACCAGTGTTTTTCCACCTTTTGTATCTCACGACACGCTTGAACCTATGGTTATGTTTCTGTGGCACACTTAAATTATGTTGACCGCCCCCCACACCCCAAAAAAGAATATACTTACTGTGCTTTGAACGTCTTTTGAAAATGATTTAATTAACGATCTTTAAAATTTTTCATGGCACACCTAAGATCCTCTCCCAGCACGCCAGTGCGCCATGGCACTGCTTGAAAATCCGCTGTAGAGTCTGTGACTATGTTCCCATGCCACTGGAACCAACACGGAGTGCTGTGCCTCTCACCACGTAACTCTGCTTTTTCTTTTTCCAGTTCTATTTCACCATTTAGTATTGAGAGCACAAGACGCCAGAGACGGTCTGAATCCCCAGACTCCAGAAAACGGCGCATCCACAGATGTGATTTTGAGGGATGCAACAAAGTATACACAAAAAGTTCTCACCTGAAGGCTCATCGGAGGACACACACAGGTACAGCCCAGCAGGGCTTCTCACCTGAAAGTCACTGGGAGTGCAGGAAGCGCCAGCCTGTAGAGTGCCCCAGTGGCATTTGGTACCCACCTGCTGTACAGACATGTTGAATTCCCTTCCTTCTAGGCAGAATGTATTCTCTCTCATATGAAAAAGGCTCAAGCCTTAGTGAACTTAGAAACCATTGAAGTGTTTCTTAATTAAGGGCTTTTAAAATTGGTGGGAACACAGTGACCTAATAGTCTTTCTCATAATCAGCATCGCCACCTAATCTATAGTTTATCTGGTTTAAAAATGTCCACATGGCACATCAAACAAGAAGCCGAACAAAAGTATTCTTGGGGGAGGAGGGTCTCACAATTACACTACCTCTTCTGGGAAAAGTGACTAGACTGGGTGCAGCTCAAAGAAACAGACAGAACAGGGAAACTCACACATATTCCCAGTAAACCTCACACAGAGCAAGTAAGCCCAGTCCCGTGTCTGTCCTGGACAACGTTTCCCTCTACCTGGAAACTTTAAGGGGAACAGATTCCCAGCTCATCATACGAATATAACCACGTGATGTAAACTGCTTCCCAGTTTAGGTGGCATGTTGAAATTGACAGTCTTGCCATTCATTTGGCTCATATTATTATAGTAAGGCAAACCTGTCATCTTTCACAAAAAAACAAGTCACCGACTGTTCCAAACATGCTTTTCAGAGTCATGACTCTGAATTTTGAACCTGGGCATTTTTTTTTTCTCTGCAGTGACATTATGGTATAGGCTGCTTACCTAAGTCAGAAAAGCATTAGAGAATCTAGGGTTTGCTTTCGCTCATTTAACATGTTATACTTCTATTGTTTCTAAGGCGGTTAGGGCAACACCTTTTCAAAATTGTCTCTTCCATGTTTGTTCTCTGCTGCCAATTTGTTTGATTTTTCTACTTAATTCCCACCTTCTTTCCTCTTCATGGACTCAGAGCTTCCCCATGGAAAGTTTTTATCAATTTCTTCGGCACTGTCTTAAAATCAGTTTTTTAATTGTTAAGGGAAAGCATGAGTGTAAAGACATGGAAATTGAAGAAGCATATTTCATCCTATCAAGAAATAAGTGAGCAGAAATCATAGCAGGGATTGTGATTAGACCACATTACTGACTTTTTATGGGAGCATTTCTGTTAAAAATAAATGACCTTTCTGTGGTGAATCATCACATATTCTGAGTTATTCCTATTCTCCTTGAGCTTTCTGGAATATATATTAGCCTCATTTCCACACAGACACCTCACCTCTATTCCTTTTTATCCAAGAGATGAACAGTGAAAGAGAGGAAAATTTTTAGTCAGGTGCTGTTCAAGGATTTAACTCCATGTCGTGATAGGATTGCATCTTACCGGTTTTAACATATACCATGAGAGAAGAGGAGACATCATTGCTACATTATCATTCAAAATAATATAAACCTTGATGCTGAAACAGAATTGATTAGCTTAGCTTACGAAGAAGATGAAATCGTGGGCTCCAAAATTAGGAATATACGTCACATGTCAGTCTAGTATGTTTCTGATCAGGGGAACCCTCTGTATGCCATCTTTTATTCTTGCAGTGAGTCACTGCTATGCAGTTCTCTGCACGCTTACATGTATCTTTTTTTTTTTTTATTTGATCCTCACAAAAATCTAAAGGTTGTTGCTGCTGTTCTTTTTTTTGCACAAGAGCAACTTCTGGCCGAGTATTGTTTCCCCAGTTTCCTACCTCTCCTTAGACTCTTTGAGTGATGGCTTATTCTCCTGCAAGACAAGTCGAGTGAAATTCGAAGGCAGCGTCCTCAGCTCCTACCCTATTGAATTGTCTCCTATGGTACTGTTTGGGTATTGGACCCTTCTTGTTTAACGGAATGGCTCTGTTCATCACACTGTCCGTTCCACAACTGGCTCTTATATTCCTCTCAACGTTGTCATAGACCAAATAGCAGCTTCATCTCTCCAAGTTAGACACCTCCAGCTCTCAGCCAGGTCTTCCTAAATATACTCCAGCTTCTCACTGTGTCTCTTAAAGTTTGCACACAACAAATTGAAGGAAAAGATCATGTGAATGGACTTTCAACACACACATGCCTGGAATTACAGGTTCAAATTCAGACTATCCCAGTAAGATAAATATCACAATAAAGTAAGTCATATTAATTTTTTATATTTTCTCAGTGTATGTGACATTTATGTTAACGCTAAACCATCTTAAGAAAAATGTATATACCTTACTTTAAAAAGGACTTTATTGTTAAAAGATGCTAACTACCATCCAAGCCTTCAGTGAATCCTAACCTTGCTGGTGGAGGGTCTTACCTCCGTGTTCATGGCTGCTAACTAATCAGGGTGGTGGTTGCTGAAGGTTGACAATCTCTGAAAATAAGACAAAAGTTAAGTTTGCTCCATCAGTGGACTCTTGCTTTCACAAAAGATTTCTCTCTGGCATGAAAGGGTGTGTGATAGTATTTTATCCACAGTAGCGTTCTTTCAAAATTGAGTCAGTCCTCTCAAACACTGCTGTTGCTTCATCAACCAGGTCTGTACAGTCAGTATTCTAGATCCTTTGTCATCACAACGGTGTTTACAGCATCTTCATCAAGAGCAGATCTCACCTCAAGAAGCCACTTTTTTAAATTAAACTCATCCATAAGAAACAACTTCTTCCCCATTCAAGTTTTATCATGAAATTGTAGCGATTAAGTCCACACTTCTAATTCTAGCTCACTTCTGTTTCTGCCACATCTTTAGTTCCTTCCCGCACCGATGTCTTGAACCCCTCCAAGTCATCCATAAGGGTTAAAGAACCTTCTCCCAAACTCCTGTCAAGGTTGATAAGTTGACCTCTCCCCACAAATCATGAATGTCTTCAGTGACACCTAGAATGGTGAATCTTTTCCAGAATTGTTTTAACTTGCTTTTCCCAGATGCACCAGAGGAATCACTCTCCATGGCAGCTACAGCCCTATGAAACGTATTTCTTCAATCATAAGACCGAAAAGTAGAAATAAACTCTTAGTTAAATGTTGTGTTAGCAGGCAATATTGAAAACAGTATTGATCTTTTTGTACAGCTCTTATCAGAGCTCTAGGGTGACAAGGTGCATTGTAAATGAATAATAATATTTTGTAAGGAATCTTTTTTTCTGAATGGTCAGTCTCGAAAATGGGCTTAAAATACTCAATGAACCATGCTGTACACAGATGTGCTGCCATCCAGGTTTTGTTTACCATTTGTAGATCCTAGACAGAGTATATTTAGCACAGTTCTTAGAGGTGCTGGGATTTTCAGGGTGGTAAATGAGCATTGGCTTCAACTCTAAAGCACCAGTTACGTTATCCCATAACAAAAAGAATCAGGCTGTCCTTTGAAGTTTTGAAAGCTTCTCCTGCTATGACGATCTTACAAGGCGTCTTCTTCCAATAGAAGGTTGTTTCATCTACAGTGAAAATCTGTCATTTAGTTTAATCACACTCATCAGTTATCTTGGCCGGGCCTTCTGGATAACTTCCTTATCAGCACTTGCTGCTTCACCTTGCACTGTCACGTGATGAAGATGGCCGCTTTCCTTAAACCTCATGAACCAACATCTGCTTGCTTTAAACTTCTTCTGTAGCTTCCTCACCTCTCTTCAGCTTCATAGACTTGAAGAGTGGTAATGCCTTGCTTGGATTAGACTTTGGCTTATGGGAATGTTGTGTCTGGTTTGATCTGTCCAGAGAACCAAACTTTTCTACCTAGCAGCAATTAAGCTGTTCCACTTTCTTACCATTCATATGTTTATAGGAGTAACATTTTTAATTTCCTTCAGGGAATTTTCCTTTATATTTACCACTTGGCTATTTATTGCAAGAAGCCTATCTTTCAGCCTCTCTGGGCTTTCAAACTGAGCGTAATCATCTAGTTTTTGATTTAGAGTGAGACATGTACAACTCTCTTCCTTTCCCTTGAACATTTGGCGACCATTGTAGGGTTGTTAAGGGGCCTGATTTCGATAATGTTGTGTCTCAGGGACTAGAGAGGCTCAGGGAGAGGGAGAGAGAGTGGCGGCTCATCAGTCAGCAGTTCAGAGGTGCAGGGTGGAACCCAAAACCATTACAATGGTAACATCAAAGATCGCTGCTCATGGATCACCATAAAAGATGTAACAATAATGAATACGTTTGAAATATTTTAAGAGTTACAAAAATGTGATACCAAGACATGAAATGAGCTTGTGGTGTTGCAAAAATGACACCAGTAGACTTTCTTAACTCAGGGTTTCCACAGTCCTTCAATTTGTAAACAATGCAACCATGTGTGAAGTGGCATAAAGTGCAGCTCAACAAAATGAGGTATGCCTGCCCATGCAAAAATAATGTTAAGTCATTTAGCAGTTGATTTCTATTACGTCATCTAAATCAAGAACTGTTGACAGCTAGATGTTGTCTATCCCCTGTATCTGTAACTGATTTCTTTTAAACCTAAACATGCAAAATTATATATCTAGTTGGAGCTGTACCTCCAACTAGATCGAGGGACAGGGTGACGGTTTCCTCTGCATGTAGGGTGTTCTCTATTACTGAAAATGTGTAGGCATAAGCTGGTGATACAGAACAGAATCATTTTTCTGAGGGTCACATATACTTTTTCAAGTTTGGAAAAGAATTATACTGTATATATCTAATTTTTTGATTTGGGTCCATTAGTTCAATAGATGGACATGATTTGAAACTCCTTCCCACCCCCCTTGCTTTTAGTATTTTCATTCTCTCCTTAGCATTTCTATCTTTGCCAACTAATTGATGAATGTATTGAATAGAACAAGTTCAAGGAAAAAGCCCTGAGACAGGATCCTAGAGACTTCCATTCAGGTAGGTCTTCCCTTACACAGCGGCCAAGAACCTGCCAAATTATCCAGCCTTTGGCCTACATCTCTCTGTCTCACAGCTCCATCAGAATGTCCTTTGAAATTACTGGCCAACACCAAGATAGGTCAAATCGTTCACTCACCCAGCAGAGAGTGAGTTACTATGTGCAGGCATCATCTCCTGGACGATCAGTCAAACAATATTATTTTTAAAAAGAAAGAATGAATGAAGTTTGACTGATTGGCTGCAACTGGTTCAAAGTGAGCCCACGCGGCTTCTGATTTATAATCATATACAAGATACTTAGTGTTCAAAATAAAATGAACACCAGTTTTAGGGATTGGGGTTGGATTACATGCCTTTCATAGATGTCTTCTTCTTCGCCTTACCTTTGCTTCAGGCATATTGAGTAAGTGACTTGCGTGTGACCATTACGAATGAATGTAGCGTTTGGGATTATAACAGATGAATTATGAGAGCCACACATGCTATGGGAGAGGAGCAAGTAGCAGTGAAAAACTCTTGGAGGAAGTCACGTCAATAAAATACTTGATCTGATGTGCTTCATTAGCACCTGATCAGGCATCTCTTCATTCACTTCTTCAGCAGCACCTTAAACATATTTGTGGGAATGTGAAAGAAGCATTTTCTGGACATTACAAGGAATTTAGAGTAAAAAAATAAGAAATGCTAAAAAGCGCCTTTTCCAATTTAAAAATAATTACGTATATTTTCATGCATGAAGGGTTTAGATGATAACAGGAAGGTGTGCCCAAGTATTTTCAAATGACCCTACTAACATTTGGCCTATGCTAAATAATTTAAGGCACATGAAAAAGGAGGAAAAATTGTATTTCAGCAATCACACGCCCTTTATTGTCAGCAAGTATGTTGGTCATAGTCACCAATCCAACTTGTGGATCTCCTGTATGTGAAACACTGTGTAATGTGTTTAAGTGACTGTGCAACATATTTAAATTAATGCAGTCATTTCAATCTGTACATAGCAATCTATGTACTATGGACACCTTCATTTTAAGAATTATATTGATTACTGAATTATTTAAATTTGAGTTTTAGAAGAAAATAATGTCATGAATTTGACATTGCTGTTTAGAATTCTATTTTCTAAAAAAAAGCTCTCCTAATTTCTAAAATGCCGTACAAGCAAATTAACAGTCAGGCGTCAGTGATTTCTACGGCCACTAGATGGTGCACTAGAACCAGATGTTGGGTCTGGTCTAGCCCAAGGGACTGAAAAAGAAGAAACTAGAACTCTCTCACCGTGTATATGACACAACATTAAAATGAAACAGGATTATGACTGTGCTGCATAATAGTACAATTTAATGATGAATTAAAAGGCAAAATAAAGTAAATTTAAAACCACACTTTCTAAAAAAGTAACTGCATTTTAAAAAATAAAGCGGTTTCAAATGAACCTAGTAATATTCTCTATTCCAAATTGCTCCTTTTGGCTCTTTTATAATAAATCAGTGAGGTTCACTAGCCAATCTTATAAGATACTCATTTAAATTCATATGAAAACTGTACACCTCTAATTTTAAAAATTAGTACATTGAAGGCAGACACATTCCTAACGAATTATTCATATCTGAATTGTGCCCATAAAGGAAGTTTACTCATAGGGATGCTTCAAAATATTTACCAATTCTGATGTAAGAGCTTCCAAAGTATACCCCTCCCTACCTTCATAAATGAAGGAAAGTCCGCATTATTTAATAACTGTTCTTCTTATGAGTAGAGGCTCTGTCACGAATACCAAGTACTACAAGTCACATTGATTGCATGTTTGAAGTATCTGTAGACACATCTCCACACACAGCGGGCCTCAGTGGCTGCAGATTTTATGTGCGTTAACCCTTTGACTTGCCTCCTCCCTTCTCTTCGCTGTTTCTGTATCTCATGCTCTACACTGACCTCTTCTTTTACTGGATGAGATTCTGAAGTGGTCTGAGGATAGTTCTCCAAAGACAATCCTGGGCTTTGTGACAGTCCCGCATCCTGGCGGCCTCTTGTTCACAGGTGCTTATGGTGGCTCGATCTGAGCTTCAGAGAAGTGGGGTGCCACTATTCTTAATTTCACATCTGTGTTCACCAACTCATTGCACATAAATCTTCCTTTCAGAGCTTCTCTCTAGATGTGTTTTTAGATGAGGAAGAGGGATCAGGGATGCCAACATAACAAATCGTTTAAGAGAAAACATGTTTTTCAGGGAAAAATATCTTCTCCTGGTAACTGTTCATAAGCCCAGATCAAACAGCTCCCAGATATGAACTATATTGCTGACTACTGAGAAATAAGGAAAACAAAAACATCCCTGAATTTGAAGTCAGGAGATAAAAGATCGAATCTGTCTTTGGACCCTAACTCAGACAAGCTATTTAAACCTGTATGAATCTCAAATTTTGTTTTTTTACCTTGGAACATAAATGTAGCAAGTCACTGTAGAATTAGCACAGGGGGGCCTCAGTTTTATACCCCAAGTAATACAGTGACAAACACATCACGGGGACTCCATAATTATCTGTTGCATTGAAATGATGCGCCTACGGGGAGAGCTACAGACAGATATTTCGTGAACAATAGCTTCAAAGTAAGAAGGTCTGGATAATTGAATATGCCCTTATCACCATGAGCTTTCATTGCTATCAACTTTTTACTTCATGCTCTACTCAATTTAAAATGCATATAATTTAGAAAATTTGGGGTAAAACTGTTGTTTAATAAGCCCTTTCATCATCTTTTTGGTAAATGATAGTATAAGCGATCTTTTCATGACTATAGTTTGAATACTTAGTAAAAGTATTCCATTTGAAAGGGCCCATTCACAGACAAATCCAACCATATAAATATTTTTTGGAGCACTTTCTTTATCCATGGCACTATAGAAGTTTTTATTAAGGTAGAAAAAGGCATCGCTCCCATTTTGAGTGAATTTGTCCATAGGTATACTAAGTAAAAGTCACATGAGTAGCTGCAGCAAAGTCTGGCCAGCTGGTAGAGGTACAAGTGAAATGACAACGGAAACCACAGGGACTGCTGTCCTGTATGGCCAGGCCCTTTGGGGATCCCTTCCTAAGTAGGGCGTGCAAGGCATCTGCCTCGGTTCACTTGTTCAACCTCATTTGCCATCCCCATCCGCCTCCCCATCCCACCTTCACCCTGTTCCTCAGACGTACAAATGAACGCGTCTCCAAACATGTCTATGGACTCATTCATACATTCTCCACCTTCCCTGACATGGTCTGCCTAGTAGCCTCCCTTCTACTTCTTCGCTCAGTAAGCTTCTGCTTCTTTCCAGACTGCCCCCGTGTCCTCGTGTTAAGCTTTCTGATTACTCTCCTTCCAGGGGCAGGAAGAAGTTCCATCCTCTATGGCCCTGGGACACTTGGTACGTTTCCCTGTTGCAGTAGTTTGGTGGCAGATATGAAGGGTAATAATGGGAAATAATGAAGCAGTAGAAACAGCAGGGCACAGCACCTGAGTGGACAGAGGGTGAGGAGAGGATGACTTTGAGGCTGCCTAGAGTATGTGATTGGGAATCAGGCGCGCAGTGTGCTGTTAACAGACACGGAGCTCGCAGGCGGGAGGGACCTGATACTCCCCGAGGACCTGCAGTGTCGCAGGCAGCTCTGTGAGTGCTTTACATATTTTCATAGCGTATGGAAGTCCCTGGAGAGAGGAGTGAGGGCAGAGCACCTGTCCAGGGCCAAGGATCAGAAAAGTAGAAGAGCTAGGATTGAAACTCGGGTTTCTCCAGAGCAGTGGTTTTCAATCTTTTTAGTTCATGGCACACTCAAACCCGTAGTGAAACTTCTGCAGCACACAGTTAAATAATGTTGATCAAAAACAAAAAGAGTAAAGAAAATTAATGATTTTTAAAAATGTTCACAGCACCCAGGTTGAAAATCAGTGCTCAGAGCCTGTCATCACACCTGGTCTCAGACAAGTTTGCTGATGAGCCTGCCAGTCCCAGCTCTCCAGTAAAGCGTATTTCCGGGCCTGTCTGCCTGGCAGCACCTGTCTGTTTAGCTTTGGCCATTCAGGGCCAGTGAGGTAACAAGACAGCAAGATAACTTCTATTTTTAAGATTTTTTTCATTAATGTTAACTGATCTATCTCCCCAGTCTCCTAAAATGTTATTTGTTAGAAGCCAGTGAGGAGACATTGGATTAGAAGCGTTAATCATTCAACAAAATGCAACATGCAGCCTTGAGGACTTGTTCAGCACCCAGCTCTTTGAATAGTAATATACAAAGGAAGATAGCAGAGAGTCCTAAAGCTGATGGGGAGACTGCTAGGCCCACACATAACCACCATGTAAAATAACACACCATAGGAAAGCCGGCGATGTTCACTGCGTTCCTCTGGGCAGGACCAATTACCCAGCAGTGCTGCCCCAGCAACTTGTATGGCGTTCACACGTGGCTTTCCTATGGCTCCTTGGCTCATGCCTGTAATCCCAGCTTCTGGGAGGCCAGGGCTGGTGGATTGTTTGAGCTCAGGAATTCAAAAGCATCCTGAGCAAAACTGATACCCCATCTCTAAAAATAGCTGAGCGTTGGTGGCAGGAGCCTATAGTCCCAGCTACTCAGGTAGCTGAGGCAAGAGGATCTTTTGAGCCCAAAAGTTTGAGGTTGCTGTGAGCTATAACACCACGGCACTCTACTGAGGGTAACAGCGTGAGACTCTGTCTCAAAACAAACAAAAAAAAACCAAGCATGTCTTAATTTACCAGCTTTAACGAGGAAACTGAAAACTCCAGATTGGTAACCAGATGCTAGGAAAATGTTGCACGTATTTTTGTTAATGAGTGGAGAGCTATTTTAACCTAGCAGAGACAGTTGCTGTTCAGAAACACATCTACCTGAGGTTTGATGGTCTGAATCTAGGTGCCCATTGTGTACATACTGGGTTAAACTTCCTTTTAAAAGTTTCACTTAATGTTTATTTTAAAAACAAGTCAGTCGTCGTTCACACTTTCAGTTAGGTGTTCAAAGACTGCCTATCAGTGATTACTGCAGGTGAAGAAATAAAGGAGTTTTGTTGCTTAATTCTGTTTGTATTAGTGCATGAATCATCAGAGACAGTGAAAAGTTAAAAATGCCACAGAATGTTTGCAGGGTCTTCGTAACCCCATTCTCTTTCTTTTGCTTTGGCTCTCTTGCGTCCATGCATTCGTCAAAGCTGTGCTGAAAAGAGGGTATGGAGTAGTAACATCTCTAGCCTTCGTGCTTTGTGATGCTCTGCCTAAGAATAACCGGATTTTGATCCTTGGTCGTCTTATCCCATGGACATCACTAGTGTACAATTTGTGATTTTCATGGAGTGGTTAAAGATAATAAGGAACCATATTTTAGCATCAAATATATCCACCATTAAAGAATATGTTAAAGATAATGTTTCTTCATGTTCAAGATAATCCATTTAAAACTCTTCACAACTAAACATGGAAAAGGTTTATAAAGGAAATCTATCATTTTAAGAGTTAAAACAATTAATGCTCAAGTGAGTGGCACAAAAAAGACTGAAATCTCATATCGAACTATTGGTTTTAAAGGTTTAAAATAAGACATCGGGTTGGAGACTAGAATTGCGAGTGACACCAGTTTGAAATGAAAACTCTCCATCCTGTTTTCCTTTTTAAAAATATATAATTCTTTCAACTACGTAGAAAAGATGACAGAATGTCTAGAGTACCAGCAATAAACTATCTCAGAAAATA
>CAUYON010035579.1:0-31331 GCA_963573935.1 Arctocebus calabarensis
TTTTATTGACCTTTCCAAAGAACCAACTTTTTGATTTATTGATCTGTTGTATAATTCTTTTGTTTTCAATTTCATTTAATTCTTCCCTGATTTTGGTTACTTATTTTCTTCTGCTGGGTTTGGGGTGGAATGTTCTTCCTTTTCCAGTTGCTTGAGGTATCTCATTAAGTTGTTAACTTCCTCTCTTTCCATTTTCTCAAGGAAGGCTTGCAGTGCTATAAATTTCCCTCTTAGAACTGCCTTTGCAGTATCCCAGAGGTTCTGATAATTCGTATCTTCATTGTCATTTTGTTCCAAGTATTTGGTGGTTTCCTTCTTAATCTCATCTATGACCCATCTATCATTCAGCATAAGGTTATTTAGCTTCCATGTTTTTGTTTGAGTATGCAGATTCCTATTATTATTGAGTTCAACTTTTATTCCATGGTGGTCCAAGAAGATGCAAGGAGTAATTTCTATTCTTTTGAATTTGCTGAGGTTAGACTTATGACCTAAGATGTGTTCAATTTGGGGGTATGTTCCATGGGCTGATGAGAAAAAATGTGTTTTCAATTTTATTAGGATGAGATGTTCTGTAGATGTCTGTTAAATCTAGTTGTTGAATGGTTAAGTTTAAATGTAAAATTTCTTTACTTAGCTTCTTACTGGAGGATCTATCCAACACTGCTAAAGGTGTATTAAAATCTCCAACTACTATAGAGCTGGAAGAAATCAAGTTACTCATGTCTATTAGAGTTTTTCTTATTAAATTGAAGTGCATTCTGGTTGGGTGCATAAATATTAATAATTGAAATCTCATCATATTGAGTATTACCTTTAACAAATATGAAATGACCGTTTTTATCCTTCCTTATTTTGGTTGCTTTAAAGCCTATTGTATCTGCGAATACGATTGCAACACCTGCTTTTTTCTGTTTTCCATTTGCCTTGAATATAGATGGCCATCCCTTTACCTTGAGTCTAAATTTATCTTTTAAGGTAAGGTGAGATTCTTGTATGCAGCAGATATCTAGCCTGAGTTTTTGTACCCAATCAGCCAACCTATTCCTCTTTAGAGTACATTTTAAGCCATTCACATTAATAGAACATGTTGATAAATCTGTAGAAAATCTAGTGGATATCTTTAATCCTTTTGTCACTCTGGAAGTTTGAATTTGGTAAGAAGTTTCTGGGTGAGAAAACTTTTGGGATTACACTGGTTATTATGGAGGATAGTTTTGAGAATATCCTGGAGAGCTGGTTTAGTTATAGCAAATTTCTTCAACATGTGGATGTCATTAAGTATTTAATTTCTCCATTGTAGATGAAACTCAGTTTAGCTGGGTACAGGATCCTGGATTGAAAGTTCTTTTGTTTTAGGATATTAAAAGTAGATGACTATTCTCTTCTAGCTTGAAAGGTTTGATCAGAGAGATCTGCAGTTATTCTAATATTCTTCCCCTTGTAGGTAATAAATTTCTTGCATTGGTTCTTTCTTGGTTGCTTTCAGAATTTTCTCTTTCATATTAACTTTAGTGAACTTAATTATGATGTGCCTCGGGGATGTCTTATTTGAGTTGAGTCATGCTGGGATTCTGAAACTGTCTGCTATCTGAATTTCAGAATCTCTTGGCATGTCTGGAAAGTTCTCTTTCATAATCTCATAAAGAAGAGACTCTGGGCCTTGTGATGACACTTCGTCATTTTCAGGTATCCCTATGAGGCGAATATTGGTTTTCTTTGAGTTATCCCAGAGCTGTCTGAGAGAATGATTCGTGCTTGCCTTCCATTTCTCTACCTCTTTTTAGGTGTGGGAGCGTTCAAAAGCTTTGTCTTCCATGTCAGAAATCCTTTCTTCTGCTTGCTTCATTCTGTACTGAGGGATTCTACTTTGTTTTTCAGATCTTTAAGGGCTGCAACTTCTTGTCTCAATGTGTTAAAATCTTTGGTCATTTGGTCTTTGAGTTCCTTGACTTCTTGAGACAATTTTTGAAATGCTCCCAGAATTTCTAATTCCAAATTTTCCTCTATTTTATTGATCTTGTTTGCAATCCAAATTCTGAATTCGTTTTCTGACATCTCAGCCATCTGTTTATGCATAGGATCATCATTTGTGTCCACCAAATTGTTCCTTGGGGGGGGCTTGATCTACTCTGGTTGTTCAAGTTTCCAGAGCTTTTCTGCTGATTCTGCCCCATATTTATTTCGCAACATTTGGCTGGATGAGTAGGTAAGGATAATTTGGGTTGGAGGTTCTAGGAGTAGTGATTGACCAGTCCTTTGCCTGTAAGCTGGGACTGGTGTTTGTACCTTTTCCCCTAGTGTTTTGCCAACCTGTACTTTGCTAGTGCCTGTGAAACTGGGGGCCTTCTTGATGTGCTGGGGTTGAGTGGCTCTGTCTTATTTTCAGCTGGTCTGTGTCTTACCCTAGAGAATCGGTTACTCTGTGTTGGAATCTGAGCTGCGGAGGAATACCAGCAGTTAGGTCACCACACCCCCCACAGACAACAGTTGGAAAAGGAAAATCAAACCTTCCCACTACCACACACCCAGTGTGCCACATTGGAAAGTCCTCGGGTGATTGGCCCAGTTGAAGAGGTCCCAATCAGTTGTCCCAGCCAAGAGTTAAAAAGTCTCTGGTGACTAGATAGCAGGAGTCTGCTGGCAGCTCTGGTATAACTCGCTCCAGGGCTCTGTGAGCTCAGGAAGGCCCCCCCAGGCAGTAAATTAGTCTGGGAAGGTTGATGCCTCCTTCTCCACCTTGCCCCTCTGTCACACCCAGTCTCTGGTTACCCTGCAGGGCTGTGATGCAGTTCCCTCCAGTGAGCAGATGCTCTGGAGGTTTGCACCTGCCTGGGTCACAAGGGGCTCTGTGGCTCCTCAGCCAGTGTACCAGTTATGTTGGGGTTGGCAGGGGGGGAGGTGAGGCCTGACAACCTGGGTACTTGATAGGGGCTGGGGCGATTCATTCAGTTCTAGTCCTGTCCCTGATTGATGTTGCTGATAGAACAGAACAAGTTCGCAGAATTTCTGCCCTGTGGAAGAGATGCTGGGCTGCTAATAGTCCTGACTAGTCTGTGAGCTTCAGCCCTTTGTCTCAGCTGTCATCCGCTGAGGGCCAGGTGCGGCTGAAATTTAGCAAAACTTTCTCAGCACCTATATTCTAATCCCCATGCTCCACCCCAGTCGGTCCTGGTACCGCCTCAGGCATATCCTTCACTCCGGAGTCCTGCCCCTCTGTGGATGGCTGCCACCAGAGAAGCTGGCTTCCCCTGGCTGCCCAGAGAGAGTGGGAGTGTCTCCTCAAAACATCTCCAGGGTTGCAAGGCCCACAGACATCACTCCTGCTGCCACTTGGTGCCTCAGGGGATCACCTCTCCAGTTCGGCCTCCTCTCAGCTCACTTTCCTCTCACCACTCCCAAGCCGGAAACAGCACAGAGCAGCAACAGCCCGCTCCCTGTCCACACCCCTCGAGAAAATGTCCAGGAATCTGGACTCCATGGGGGACAGACCTCCAGACCTTAGGGTGAGATTGGAGGGGAGTGTTGGGAGTTCAAACTTGCAGGTGGAGAATATATACAGTTTTATACAGGTTTATGCCTGGCAGGAGAGTGCCATGGCACCCTAGTAGGGGAAGGAGGTCTGGTTTTTAGAGGTTCTCTCCCTTGGGGTAGAGTTGGAGGACATCTAAACTCTTCTTGTTGTTTTTATAGAGGTATGGAGTATGCTGCGAGCCGATCTCATGGGGGGAGGGGACTACACTCTGCTTGGCAATGTGTTCTGTACCTTTTATTTGTATCCTTGGGGTCGGAGGTTGCTCGCAGACCTTCTCTTTTGGCTCAGTTCCAAACTTTTGGTTTTCTTGCGAAATTTCTGTCTTTTAACTCTCCTTCTAAACGGGAGTGTCTGCAGAAAGCTGGCTACAGACCACCATCTTGGCTCCTTCCCCCTCAACCTTTTCTTTATCTCCACCACACACTTGAACCTATACTTAAACTTCCACAGCTCCTTTATATTATGTTGATTAAAAAAAAAAAAGAGTTAAAAAAAAGAATATACTTACAGTGCTTTGAACTTTTTTCAAAAATAATTTAATTAATGATTTTTAAAATTTTTAATGGCACACCTAAGATCCTCTCAGGGCATACTGTTGTGCTGCAGTACACAAGTTGAAAATCACTGATCTAGAGCCCCTGAATCAGAAAATCTGGACGTGGAGCTTTAGGGATCTAAATCATCTAAGCATTCCAGATGATTCTGATGCTCACTCCAGTTTGAGAGTCATTGAATAGTGGTTTCCATTATAAAGAACGTGAAGCCTATGGGAAACTGAGTGGCGATGACTGACTAGCTTCAGTGACCACATTTTCAATTTTATCTCTCCTATTCTGTGAATAACTTTTTGTTCTTTGAAAAATAATCTGTGAAAATTTCAAGCCCAATTGAGCTGTTCCCTTTTGGCCATAGGCCCCTTGTTTTGGCAAAGGGCCAGTTCTGAGTGCAATGCAGTTACCCAACCTAGTTACACCTGATTCATTTAGGCACCCCCTCCCCCACAATTGTACTTGACTTTTTGAGGCCCAATTTGATTGTGCTTTAAAATTTCTACGCTCAATTTGATTGTGCTCCAATTTCATGAGGTTCCACCCTATAACTTGTAGATTCAGAAGCATACCAAAGTCTTGGGAGATGGCGTTATTGTTACTTGTTTGCAGTTACACCTGTTTCCCTTCTTCTCTTCTCCATGCCTCCACCACTGGAGGCTGAAGGGTAAGGTATGTTTCCGTTGACCCTGATATGGAGCCTAATCCACCATCTGCCATTCTACTGTGATGAAACTCATGTTGGAGATTTCCAACTCCCAACAAAGCAATCCTTACTTACTGTCACCAATCAACTATGTACATCTCCCTTTATCAGATGTTAAAGATCAGGAAATGAAGCACAAAGACATTGCCCCTTATCAAACTTCACATTGTCTGTCAAAACTCAGAACTATTTTTTAAGCAAGACTTCCACCTCTCTGAGACAAACCCTGCCCCTTCCCTGTCTTGTGCTCTGTGCTAACAGATGGGCTCCTTCATCTTTGCCAGCGTTTCAAATATGTTCAATAACCCACAAGGCTGAAGGGTTAGTAGTCATTTGCTACTCCCTGAGAAGTACTTACACCTGAAAGAATCTTACAGAATTTGTCAGCAAAATCTAATCTTGATAAAATCAATGATGATAAATGCTGTGGTTCAGCATTATTAAAACCGATGGAGGAAGTATGGGCTGTCTTGCCAGGTCAGATGGCTTCCAGGTGCTGAAACGTAAATACTCAAATACTTTTATCACAAGACTGGTTTCATTGGAGAAAGGAAGGCAGTAGAAGAAGGAAGAGTCTATGCTTTAAAGAAGCAGCTCATGACATTTCCGAAGATTGCGGCCTAATTACATGGTCTAGGAAAGTTAACGAGGAAGAGCTATGAGAGTCAGCCCGATTTTCATGGCATGAGACATATGCCTTGTTAGGGGCCGCTCTGGCCATGATTAGACTTCCAGAGGCTAGAGGAAAAGAAAAATTTTGCTAAATATTCATGTTTAAACAGCTCAGAAAAAGTAATATTGTGACCAACCACCGACTATATCCTTCTTATCATCCAGTTAGCCAAATGTTACCAGTAATTTATGCCAGTTGTTGATGGGGAGCAGCTGGGCAAGAAGTGGGTTACAAAACTCGGGGATGACCTTGATTTGCTTAATTGTCTCTATGCCTGTGATCAGTACATTTGCTAAGGTACATTGGGTGTAAGATAAGGAAATGTATTCATTTTGGAAAGGATATTTAAAGATTGGGGGGGAAATACTGCCTTAATTGATTATGGCTGACTTTTCCAGCTGTTATCAAAGTAAATAGCATCCATGTGAACCTGCGCCACAGTCCATCTCCTTCTGAGAGTATACTTCGAGGTCTGGACATGTTTCATCTGCCTGTTTTTCCAGGAAAATGTGTGATCTTTATCATTAAAGAATATCAACTTACAATCTTTTTTTTTTTTCCTAAGGGCTGGTAAAACAGAGATAGACACTTAAATAACAATCTGTTGCTACTTACCTCCTCCAATGCCCCGTCCCCAAAGATTCTCTGGGCAATGACTTTTAAATATATTCTCATTATTTTTAATGAGTGTGCAGAACATACAACACATAATGCACCCATAGCTAGGTGGCCTTGCACTGAACTTGTCAGATATAATAAAACATTGCAGGGGTTAAGATGCATTTTTCTTTAAGATATCATAATTATTTAAATTAAGATGCCCAAGTAACAAGCATGTACTATTTATTTCTCGCTGCTGCCTAAAGAAGTCCCACCACAGTCCCAGTTCTCTCTTAAAGAAAAAGAATGTTTTATCACAAATGTTTAAAAGACAAAAGAACATTTAATATTGTTATGTCTCTTTAAGTTTACCCTTCTTTAAATCTGTCTCCATGGCAGGATATTCAATTATAAACGAGCTCAATTATGTTTCCTAGCCACTTATTGAGTTATAGGAAGGACTTTTATCACCTAGTCTTTCCGTAATTAATTCTTTGCATTTCTTAGTGGCTTAGGACCTAAGTAAGGATTAACAGCTTGAAATGTTGTTTCAATTTTCCCATATTTTCCTTTCTTTTCTTTCCTTTTTCCTTCCTCTCCCCTTTTCTTTCCTTTCTTGCTTCTGACCTCTCATCCTGCCTTTCTGGAAACAAATAACACTCTGTATGTTATCTCTCAATTACAGAATGTATTTATTTCTACTTTGTGTTAAAATAGTAAGTTGTGATGAAGGCAATAGCACATTACATTAAATTACATTAAAATACCAGGCAGTAATGAAGGTGGAAGTAATGGGAATAGAATGGAGAAAAATATCAACTCCAAAGACAGCAGAGCTCCTTTCACTAATCACTCCCTCCATAACTACTCCTGCTTCTGGACCTGTCCGCCTCAGTACCCTGCAGGTGAGTTATGGACTTGAAAGGGCCGATTCTCTCCCTTCTGTGCTTCCCAGCACCTATATATTTTATGGTTAGACCCTTGACTTCCCTCTGGAGGAGAAAAACAAATGGAAACAAATGAACAAAAAAAGAAAACAAACCCAAAATGACAAAACAGAGGCATGTCCCACCAAAGCATCTTATTCATGATTCACCTTCACTCCATCTTCCTGAAACCAAACGCTTCTCTTCTGTAAAAGGCAAAGGAGAGGCTGGTGTTCAGGATGATCATCTTTCCTGGGCCTCCATTCCCTCTTTTGTAGGGTCCACATTAGAGATATGAGGACGTGGTTGTTCCACAAATACTCACTGAACAACAGTTTAACTGATGTAATATTTATTATTTATTTCTGCTAGATGCTGTGCTCTGCATCGAGTATTCTAAAATGCACTAAAACATGGTCCCAGAGCTCCAGGAGTTTGCAGACAATGCTAAGTGCTATTAGAGAAACCGTTTAAGAACATGGCACAGTACCTGGCATCTGTGGGAAAGGCTAATGGAAGGAAAATAATCGCATATAGTTAAGGAAGCTGAGAGGTTAACAGTGAACTAGCAGTTATAAAAGGAAAGAAATCAAAGTCCTTTAAAAGTCAAAGGGATTTAGGGGGACTTTAAAATCATGAAAGATTTTATTTATGATGTAGAACTCTGGTTGGTCCCTGGATACTGAATTCAAAGGGAAGAGGGGGAAAAAAAAAAAAGCTTCCAGGGATATGAAGAATAAATGAACTACAAACACCTTTCCAAAGGCAGGAAAGAGAAGAGTAGAAAGAAATATTTTGTTAGTAATGATAATATTCTTGGCTACTTATACTATCTTTGCAAATCTGTAACAAGACCCTTTCCAGAGCTAATATACAACATCTATCGTATGTGAATTTAACAGCTAATTGATGTCCTCTTTTAATTCTGTATTTTAGTTATCTGTGGCTGTTTAAGAAACAACCTCCAAATTTTAAGTCTTGCAATGCTGATGTTATTTCTCAGAGTGGATTCTATGAATGGTTGCTCTGCTGGTTGCATTTGGGCTGATTCACCTGGAGCGTCTGTGAGGCTGGAAGGCCTTGCTCACAGGTCTGTCAGTTGATGCTGGCTCTAAAGTCAAGTGAAACAGCGTGGTCCCTTGCCACGTGTCTTCTTGCCCTGTGGAAGGCTAGGGCAGAGTCGTCACTTCACATTCTCAGGATGGCAGAAGCCACGAGCCCCCTGAGGCTCAGATTTGGAAGCTGCACAGTGCCACATCTGCCTCATCCACTTGGTCACGAAGCCAGTCAAGACCCAAAGAATGGGGGGTAGATTCCCTTTTGAGTGAAAAGAGCAAAGACTCACACTGCAAGGAGATGTCATTTTCTGGGAGCCAACATTGTTACAATCTCCCCCATCAAAGTAAGGAACTTGGAGGGTACACTGCTGTATAACAGAATGAGTATTGGTCTGGGAGATGAGTTCTTCGCCCAGGACTGCCACTAAATGGTTGAGTTTGAAACAATCCTTTAATTTCTTAGGTTTTATGTTATTTCCATTCACATAATCTTGGTCAGGTGCTTTCTTTATGCAAATACAGCACCAGAAATGCAAAGGAAAATGAGACAAGCTCCTTTCCCCTACTTTGTTCTTTAGTAACATTTTTAACCATGCCATTCTTTCACTTGCCTCAGCCTCCTAAGTAGCTGGGACTACAGGCACCCACCACAATGCCTGGCTGTTTTTTGGTTGTAGTTGTTGCTATTGTTTGGCAGGCCCCGGGTTGGATTCAAACCCACCGGCTCTGCTGTGTGTGGCTGGCACCTTAGCCACTTGAGCTACAGGCGCTGAGCCTAACCATGCCGTTCTCATACACATATTTCTCTCCTTGTGCTACATACCTCTCTCTGTAGGTAAGACAGGACTGTCTTCCCTTGCCCCATACAGAGATATACGCTTCTAGACACCCATGGAGTGTTAGGGACTAACACTTAAATGAGGTTAGAGACTAGGAGTTGGATGGCGTAGATAATGATAAAATAGCTACTAAAATTAGATTACAAAAAAATAATTTGATAGTAAACAGAAGGAAGAATTTCCTTATTTATAAAAAGGAGGGACTATGAATTAAATCATCACCTCAGATCCCTTTCTATTCCAAGATACTACCCTCTGAGTTTCTGTGCATCAGATCTTGGCATGACACTCCGTACAGACAGAGCTTGAATTATGAATGATCTGTATATATGAATGGGCAGCAGAAACACTCCTCGGAGTGTTTGTCTGCTGCACAGTTCAGAACGCCAGGGGAGCATTTGACCTAAAGAGTGCCTCCTTCTAAGTAAGTGTAGAGATAACAAATTGCTAAGAGTATCTTTCTTATGGCCACCTCTTCGGCCTCTGCCATGGCAACGCTTGTTGCTATAGTAGTAAGCACAGATGGAGCCCTTCCTCCCACCCTCTACTGACGCTACCACTGCTGTGGGTACCATAAGGGCCTTCACTTCCATAGTCAGCTCAGCAGGAAATATATTCCTCTCTTCCTAATTTGGAAATTAGGTGCATTTTCCCACAGAACACTGGTAAATATAACTTATCCAATGGTATATAAATGATTATTTACTGGTATGTGTTGGCAATACCATGGAGTAGATAAATACTGTTGACAAAGAGACACCTAGGCAAAATTTACCAGTATTCCTTTTGAAGAAAAAAAAAAGGCTCAAAATCCAAGTAGCAAGTTTGCAGACAAACTTATGGCATGCAACCTGCTTTGTCACTAGAAATTGCCTTTTCTGTACCCACAGTCATCATCTATTTAAAGCTTGTTTCCATTACACATAAAAAAGGAAGTGAATTACAAACATTATTCATTAAGGTTTTGCCCATAGGAAAAAATATCTATCGGTTCTGTATTCTTCTATTAGAAAAATATGCTATCTCAACACTAGCAACTTGTTGAAAACTTGGCAGATATTTTCAATGTAATTATTAATGCAAACCACCTCAATTCCTCTTTGGTACTAGACATGTCATTGACAATAAATTATGTAAATAAATATTAATGCAATTATTGACTTGATAATTTTATGTGCTATGTAAGCATGCAGAGAAATTAAACAATGATGAAGGCTGCTGAATCTGTTCATGTTTGGGATATCCATAACAGACTTATTTGCTGGATCACAGAGAGATAGAAGTACAATAGATCGAGCTTTGTCTGCAGCTGCATGACTGAATATGATTGCACAAAAAAATCTGTAATTTTTCATGGTGGTTAACTTAATAACATGTCACTGTTATTTGTGTACTTCTAAAACAGAAACCAAATCCTGTGTGTCCTAGCGGGAAAGAAAGTAGGGGCAAAAAGCTAGAAATGAGCTAGTGGCTTACTTTTTAAAAATCCAAGCCTTTGTAGTCAGATAGCAGTCCAGAGGTTCCCCTTTAACCTGTAGGGTTTCTTGCAAAAAAGAATAGTGATTGCATGTAAATGTCTTCCTTCCTTCACAAACCTTTGAAAATATAACCCAAAGATTGCACTGCAGCTCTCAATAGCTCTCAGGGGAGTTGGCATCTCTTATCAGAAACGGCAGTGAGGCAAGGGGCAGCCAGCACATTGAGAGGCCAGGGCAGTGCACTGGTCAAGGCCACCAAGCAGGTAGTGAAAGGCCTCTTGCTGTGTTAAACAAATGCAGTTTCCTTCCTGGCTTCCTCAGGAGCTAATTTTGTTTTTCACTTCTCTTCTGGTATAAGAACAATAAGGATGTATGAGGCCATTCTGTCTGTGAGGAGATGTGCATTAGATTACCATAAATCCACAGATAAAAAGCGCAGTGGTCAATGAGAATAAGGCAGTCTTGGATGAAATAAAAGGTTTAATTGAAAGTACAGTCCCGGGGGGAGACAGATGATCGAGCATGGTATTGAGTAGACGTTAATTACCATAGTCCAGAGAGTGAAGAAAATAAAAGGAAGACCATTCCATTTTTTTTTTAAGTTTCCAAATCTGTTTCTCTTTAAGAGAATGTGAGAGATTATCCTAATAAGATGCTAGAAAAAAAAAGTTTTGCTCATATACAATGTTCTTGCAACATTATTAATATTTCTTAGGAAGTTGTAGCTGAATTTTTTACTAATATAGAGTTTTTGTTAGAAGTTAGAGATTAAGATGTAGTACAAATTATATTGACAAGCTAAATAATGATTTTAAAAGACATGCATATTGTGTTGATTTATAATATTTTAATAAATGATTGGTCCTCACTGATAAATTTAGAACTTGCTTATTCTTTGGTTATGGCTCAGCTCATTTTGGTAGGTCGAGTTTTTCTTCTACTACAATTTAGTAGGGGGAAAAAAACAGTTGAAGAGACATCTGAACATATGGTCCTCATTAAACATAGACCACTTGTTTTGTATCACTAAAATATGGCTGCTTTTGTAAATCACACATATTTGTTCAGCAATGCCCTAGTTTTGATGTGGCTGAGATAATGGGATGATCTCTCTATCCATGGAGACAAAGGCTGAGATTGAGATGTGCCTTGACAAGAAAATAATTGGTCAGGTGTCCCTTTTGTCATTCATTAACATATGTAAATTATGAGTCTGCTTCTTCTTTCAAGAGCATAAAGAATATTCTGGATTATCTATACCTAATGTGCAAGGGTTTTGAGAGGACAAAGACTGGAAGATACTCTATTAAGAATGTTTTCCTCGGTGCTTGTACACAGACTGCTGCTCAATTCCTTTACTTAAAAACAAACAAACAAAAAACTGTTAAAGCAACTTGTAGTTTGCTTTTCAGTTTTATTTAGAACAAATGAATTTTCTCATTGAGTGAATTTAAATTTTTCTATCAATCATTTGGGTGTTGTTGTAGATATAGCCTTAGTTTTAAATATGAAAAAAGTTGCTTTCTGGTGGGTTCATTTGAACAGGGTAGTTGCCAAATAGGGCCAGCTGTCATAATAAAGCAGAAGTGAATGACAGATTTACTCCACCCAAATCAAAACTCAAGGGCGGATATGGTGATCAGCTGAGCCAAAGTAAATGCAAGCTCTTAGAAACATTTGCAAGCTATTTTCTTGCATGGCTCAGCCCTTCATGAGTACCAAAGTGCAAACAGGTTGTGATTATGCTTAGCACTATTATAGGAATGGAAAAGGGGGATCACTCTGTGGCTGTAGATATCCCAAATATATTACCTACGATTCCAGCAAACCATTTGATGATGGTGTGGTACTAATAGTGAATCTTTTTTCTACAAAACATACTACCAGCCTAGGAGGTGGTATGTATTACAAAATGTCAAAACTTCACTGGAAATTTGTGAACCATCTTTTAATATAAATGAAAACTTGGCTCATACTGAGCTCAAATGGAAGAAATAGTGGAAGGAAAATTGTCAACAATGTCCCTTAAAATGTTCCATACACTTGTTTTTAGGAATGTGTTAGGATGGGGGACAGTGACATGAATATAAAGATGGAGCAGCCTCTGGTGCCTTTGAAGTCCTTAAAGATTTATGTAATAATAAATAATCATAATATACTGTGATTAGTACTAGGCCTTATGTATAGAGTGCTATGAAGACCTAGATGCGTGCCTACCACAGAGAGCAGGTGACAATTAAGGTGGGCTTTGATGAGGAAGAGTTTGCCAGTCGGTGGTATAGTGGGGCAGGAGGAGAGCATGAATTTAGTCAGAGAGAATTCCATCTAAAATGTAAAATTTGATTAATCTCAGTTATCTTTAACAAACATGCTGGAAAGTTTAGGTTATAAGCATTAAAAACTATGATTTCTATAGTTAAGATACCAGACATAAATGTGTAGCTGTCCCTTTTTTCTTGTTTTTTTTTGTTTTTGTTTTTGCCCTTTTTAATGTTAATAGTTCTATAGGGCATTGCAGGAGAGAAGTGCCACAAAGAAAAAAATTTATGAAGTTATCTCCAAATAAATACTTATTAGATGCATGCATATATTTTGCCTGATGCTAAACGGGATTCAAAGTGGAATTAAACATAATTTCTGCCCTTGATGAGATCACAGTGGTATAGCACAGTTAAGACAAGCTGGGAAATCATTATAAGAACAGAAAGAAAGTTATTAAAATCATCAGAATAGGGAAAAGAAAGTAAACTGGGAGTTCAGGAAAGGGTACATTGTTTCTCCACAGATGAAATCGGACTGTCTTGAAGAAGAGGTAGCTTATTGAGACATGAAGTTAAGGAATTTGGAACTATCATGCAAAGAGTTCTTTATTCTCTTATACTTTCACTGTGAAATTTCTTTTGAATTGAAAATAATGTCTGTGCTTGATATATACACACATATACACGAAATGAAGATTTTTCCTTATGTATGATTTCATTAAGTATCATAAAAATTGTAGGTCTGTACCATCAGGGAAATGCTTGACTAAAATGATTCATCTACTCGTTGTATCTTCCTTTTTTATGTATCAGCGAGTAAAAATGGATCTGTGATGGATTAATTAAAAAAATTAATTCCTTAGGCATGAACTGAACTGAGATAGACCTTGTTTAGTCTTTGAAGCATGCTTGACTTTGTTGGAAAATGAAGATCCCATTAGTTCAGGGAAGAAAGAAGTCCAGCTCAACCTACATCTAGCAAAATATTGATTGGAAATGTGCTGAACTTTTAAACTTCTTGTAATTACACACTGATTTTACAGGAATTAAGGCCATAGAAACTGCTCCTGTACACTGGTCCTGCTTTCTGACACATAAAACAGCATCAGAGAGCAGCTAGAGATGAGTACCAAGGAAGAATCAGATGAAATAAAAGGCAATATTCAGCAGCCCAGGCCAATTATGTAAGGGATCTGGAGCTGCCTGAACAATCCTCTTCAAGAACCTGAACTGAATCTTCCCAAATCTAGGCTACGTATTTCTTTACCATGAGAAAATATCACAGATGCAGAAGCCACTCCAAGGTTCAGACTATAGACTGGATAATATATGTTCAAATACAAAATATAAAACCCCAAAGAAGGGAAAGACATGGTTCAGAGAAATATAAATCCTATTTCATTTCATTAACTCTTGACATCTCCCATTCCCCCTACCTTGCCCCAAAATGCTCTCCGTTGGTGGATGGAATTACTGGTTTCAATTCCTAACTTCCAAAGAATAGCATTATATAACCATACTCTTGGTTCAGCCCCATGATATTTGGAGAGGACTTTTCTGATCATAGCCTATGGACCTGGCCATGTAAGTCCATTTGGCCAATGAGATATTAGCAGAAGTTATGTGAGCAAATTCTTGAAAGGTTTTCATTTTCACTTCCTTCCATCATGCAGTAAGCATGCTTCAGGTGTCTGGTGATCTGAGGAACATGGGAAATACGTAAAGCAGACATACGCATAACATTAATTCATAGCTGAAGGAAAAGCCTCCCTGAGCCCAGCACAGATCAGCCATACCCCAGCCAACTTGTAGATATGTGAGCCAGATACAAACACTTTATGGTACACATCACAATTTTCAGATAGTTTGTTATGCAGCATGTCTGTGGCAACAGCCAACTGATACATTCATTCACTTTTCTAATCCACATATTAACTCTGGGTAGATTTCCTCTTTCCCTTCAATTTGCTTGTAGTATCATGAAAAGAAGATATATTCACATTTTAATTTTGATGGATTTTTATCCTCTCTGGGACCTAAATGACTTCTATTTTATTGTCAGTTTTATCTGACAATTAATTTGAAGAGAGTAATTGATTTAATTATTAAGATAAAAGGCAAATTATATGTTTCTGTCTATAAACAGCATGTTATATGTGTGTTAAGAACATTTTCATTATGATAGTAAACATGCACGGTGAATTTTAAATGGTTGTTACCCACTGAGATTTCTCAATCCCTATTTGGAATTTAGAATTATTTATCATTAATAGCATACTAAAGGGGATTGGTTTCCAGCTGGAATCATATTAGATGCAATTTAGACCTCAGAGAAAAGGATAGACTAAAGAAGGCTCTGTTTTTACCGTTTCATTTTCTTATAGGCCTTAACCAATAAACAGAAACTCCTCCCTCCCACCCATACAAGACTATTACTATTTCAAGGCTATTGTAGTATTGTTACTACGCTGTAGCATAACTTAATAAGTGTTACTCTCTGGGCCGTAAGTGGAAGAACATTTGCTGGTTCTCCATAGAAAATGAAGGTGATTAGATAAAATTCTTGAATGGGGGAAAAGATGAATTAACTTTACTAAGAGAGTCATTGGACCCTCAATAATAGCACATGTGACCTAGAATGGAGGCTGCTCTGTAGAACATTCTTTTAGTCCTGACCTATTGGTTTAAGATTTTGTTCTGTAACTATCGCACTTCATTAGATCACGATGAAAATGACCTGTAATTCTTTGTCTTCAACTATCTGGAGAAAATTCCCAGTTCAAAACTAAAAAAAGGAAAAAAAGGAAAGAAAGGAAAATGGGAAGAAATTTCTCATAAGGAAACTAAACATCTTTTATTCCTCTTTATGGAATAAGAACTCCTTAGTTTTAAAGCGTGGTGATGGGGCCAGCCGTGTTGGCTCACACCTGTAATCCTAGCACTCTGGAAGGCCAAGGTGGGCGGATCCCTTGAACTCAGGTGTTAGAGACCACCCTGAGCTCCAGTGAAACCCAGTCCCTACTAAAAATAGAAAAACTAGCCAGGCCTTGTGAAGAGTGCCTGTAGTTCCAGTTCCCTGGGAGGTGAGGCAAGAGGAACTCTTGAGCACAGAGTTTAAGGTTGCTGTGAACTGTGATGACGCCATGGCACTCTCTCTGGGTGCTGGAGTGAGACTCTGTCTGAAAAATAAATCAATAAATAAACTAAAAGCATCAGGATGTACTTCCTGTTCTGCACCTTTTCAAAGCCGACACGAGACTACACGTCCTTCTGTGTTACTCTGTTGTTGCGCACCTGAAGGTTGAAGCGTGAGGCTCTGTGGCATCTCTCAGCCCCACATGCCTTATCTCCGGAGCCCTCTCTGCACTCTGCTCCGTTCCTTCTCGGCCCCCTTCCCACATGTTCTCTAATGCAACCTTTCTCTAAGTGAATGGTAGGGAACACTCCCTGGTATATACTTCATGACAGCTAGGCTCCCAGGCAGGTAAGTGAGGGCAACCTAGCAGACTCCGTCCCCACCTCAAGAACTCTCAACATGTGTTAACTTTTTACATAGTCTCTGAAAAGTCTAATGTGAAACCTTTTCCTTAGAATTTTTAATCCTAGAAACCTTCATTTCCGCCCCCCACAGGCAGTGACTGTGAACCTGTGTATTAGACGGTTAGATTAATCCACTTTGGAGAGGGAGACAGGATGGTTGGCATCGCTGGATTCTGAACTGGGCCCAGCCTTGGGCCAGACCTCCTCTAGAAGCACCAGCAGCCTGTGGCCTGGCTGTCGGGAGATCAGGGGGACCAAGGCAGTGATGTCACCCCTGTTTTGTGAGCAGGTGGCTGGGCTGTGGGTATGCAGGCACCCTCACTGGTGTACTCCCTTCAGTGTGATGCGGGGTGTCATTACTTATGTTTCACCTTTGTCCTTCATGCTGTACTATCTTTTAAAGTCATTTAGCACAGGTTGCCGTTTGTGATGGTGAAGATATTAAGGTATTTCACCCAAGAGCCCAGCTTCCCCCTCACAATCAGGCTCATCCTGCTTGCTTCCTGGGACATTAAAGGTTTAAATCGTATTGTTTGTTCTTATGATATCCCCATAAAAGTCTGTATTCTTAAATTTTAACCACTAAATTACCATATGGAAAATACTTAATACATTTCTAACTAGGTTTCACTAACCTACTTTAAATGGAAGGAGTAAAAACAAAATAAAAAGACTTATCCTTTCTCAATATTAACAAAGCAGGTTCTGGTTTTATAAAAACCAATGCTATCTGAATTAGAGAATATGTATTTACTTTTCATGACACACAATATTATATTCATTTCCTTAATCTTCATCTGAAAAGGAAAAACATTGCCAGTGTCACTAAACCGTTGAATTTTTTGATCCCCCGGGTTTATATTCTGTGTGTGGCTAGAGTGGGTTGCGCTGGACTCTCAACTCTGACGTGCTTTCCTTTTGTTAGTTTTAAGCTCTGACTTAATACTGCAGTAAGGTGCTTTGCTATTAAATAGGCAGTAAAGAATGGTTACTTTCTGACATTTGTTTTCTGGTAGTAGACTAAGCCTTTACTTTAAGAAAGTTGTTTTTTGATAAGTTCATCCCCAAGTAGCCTTTGCTTTAATATTTCCTCCCTCTGTGTCCTTTTCAAGGGGATGGGTTTTTTAAAACATGAAAGAGTATCTCAATTACAAATAATTTCTAGAATTCTCTTCATTCAGATCTGTGATTAAAAATCATTTGAAATGGGCCCGGCATGGTGGCTCACCATGCCTATAATCCTAGCATTATGGGGGAGGCCAAGGAAGGAGGATTGCCTGATGTCAGGAGTTCAAGACCAGCCTGAGCAAGAGTGAGACCCTGTCTGTACTTAAAAATAGAATAACTTAGCCAGTCGTTGTGGCGAGTATCTATAGTCCCAGCTATTCCAGAAGCTGAGGCAGGAGAATCTCTTGAGCCCAGGAGTTTGAGGTTGCTGTGACTGAGGCTGAGGCCATAGCACTTTAGCCTGAGGTAAAAGAGTGAGTCTCTGTCTCAAAAAAACAAACAAAAAAAAAAAATTGAAATGGATGAATATGTACTTTGGGAGGTCACAAAAGAACATATATTTAAAATATTGACATTATTGAGTTAATTGCAATCTATGTTTTCATTTTTCCCCCCTAAAAGCTAAGCACCTATGTTGCTTACGTTTAACTGTCTGAAACTCTTCTGCTTTATGACAACATTAACGTACATTTTTCTTTTCTTTATATTTGATATATAATGTTGAATTTGGGTTAATTATCAACAGCTTAGAGTATAATTTAGACTTTTTGTTATTTATTAGCCCTACAAATTCTGATTTCTTTTTTTGAGATTTGTCTTTGATGTCTAGAGGACAAAATACTTTAAAAGATCATCTGCCTGCTTATAAATCACCAAGAGTTCTGCTGATTTCATTTATGTATTAGTGATGGGGAGAATTCTTTATCATTTATTAAAATAATCATCTTTAGACCACCTTTTACCTCGGCATGTGCCTGCTCATCTCTCATCTTTTTCTTTTCTTTATTCTCTGAAAAGGCCAGTAGAAAATAAAATGTCTCCCTGCTGTTGGAATGAGCCTCTGATCCACACTCTAGAATGATATCCACATTCTGAAATTTATATAATCCCATTGGCCAGAAACCTTTCATGCTTATGATAACTACCCTGTTCCTTTTCAGAAGGTTAAATAATTTCAGAGAAGGGAAGGGTCTTTCAGGTGTCTTATCCTTTCATTGTCGTGAAAATTTATTTAGCTGTATAACAAAAGTTCTGTCACCTTAAATTCCTTAGAATTTACTCAGGCAAAAGTTAGCGATGGTTAAGCTTATTATAAAATAGCCTGGCAGAATTGCCAGGTAAGACTTTTGCTTTATATACGTAAAAAGATCTCATTCTTTTTTTTTTTTTCTTAAAGCCCTTTTGTTTGCGTTTTAGTAATTGACAAAATGATTGCATGTGAAACATAACTCTTGCATAAAGTAAGCTGCTCACAACACAGGCTAATTACACATTTGGGAGGCAAGGCAAAGACATTCAGAGCTTGCTTGTGCTCAGCCAAGAGCGCAGCATTTAATGAAATGAGGGCCATAAAAGGTTCAGCATGGATGCTGTCAGGTCTGACCTGGGCTTCTGGGAAATTGAACATTGGCCCTATGGACTGGTGGATTCCCCCGAGCTTTGAAAAGCTTGGTTATTACCACTTGCATGTGTGAATCAAGCACTGCTTTGCAATACAAGACATCTGTGATTCTAGAATGGCTCCATTTGGAACACTATTAAGCTAATAATATGCATCCTCCCTAGTCATCCGTCTTCCTGGCTCTCTTTCCTCTCACACCAAGTCATATCTTCGATATTTGTTTTACAAAAATGATTAGTATATCTGGCAAGCCCTACATTAGACTTTTCCATTTCTTCTGTCCTATCTTTAAACTCTATTTTTTTCCTCTCCAGATAAAACTTCAAATAAAACAGGAAGGCCTTCTATGTTGCTCAATATGTTTGTTTGTTTATTTGGCCAATCATGTTCCACGTAGACTGGCCATTTGATACTGCAGTGTTTAGTACATAATAGGTGCTTGATAAAACTTTCTTGAACCAGGCCAGAGTGGACTGTCTCACCTCTGAATTCACCTGTACAGGATAGTTATTCATTATACTTGGGAACAGAAATAGGATTGAAGAGAGCAAAATGAGAGAATGGTAAAATAAGAGAAATACCTGTACAGGAGGGAGAAGGGACATATATGTACATATGTGTGTACATACACATAAAATTAGGATATCAGGTCAACAGCTATAGGAACTTGAAGAAAGTTTATGTAAAAGAGAAAAAAGAATTAGGGCTGGAGCTGGATAGGAAAGCATTAAAAATGGTCTATATAAATTAGGAATGAAAAGGAAATTAGCATTTTACTCAGCATTGGTTTTGCTTTTTCTCTTTTATTAATAAAAATAATGCCCACACATACTTGATTTCATTGCTTTCCAAAATGAAAACCCTGACCCATTATTGGATCATGAGATCAACTTAGTGGGTTGTGACTTATTTTTTTTTAAAAGAATAAAATAGTATAGAAAGTATGAGAATTATTGCACTTTGTGTATCATCCCTTGGAACTTCCTTTTGTGTATTTATGTGTGTGAGCACACAGGCACACATGTATGTAGCTAGGTAGATAACAGGTAACATGGCTTTGGGTACTGGACAACAGTGCTTCCCGAACTTGATGAAATGTACAACAAACATTGCAGGTTGTAATATTCACTTATAATTTGAACTACCTGGTATAATTTAAAACCATGAACAGGCCAATGTCCCTCATCAGTTAGCTATGACACATCTTGGGGCCTTCACTGAAAATTCACTGTTGAAGGTAACCAGGGTTATCCTCTGTCTAGGACTAGGAAGTGTGGTTCCAAAAGGAAAGTTGGACTAGGAAACCTTTAAGATTCCTTATGGCCTTATTAACCTTAATCTTAATGGTCCTTATTCATATGACACCTTATGCTTTTTAAAATTACTTCTAATGTTAAAATTAATTTCTATGAACATTTTAACTAATGAACTCTTGAGTCAAATGTAATGCCAGCAATTTATTCATTTGCTTACAGTTTTACAAATACAGATTTGTACACGTGTGAGTATGTACGTGTAGATACACACAGGCACATACTTTTAGACGCTCATATCAATCGATTCATTCACTCAACAAATGTTAATCCAGTGCCTATTTTGAGTCTGACACTGAAGTGCAAGGAATCTTGACGACTAGACATGAGTTCCAGTGGCAAAGAATAAAAAACATGAAAAAACAAAAAAATAAATTGACAAATTACCTTTATTATACCAGCCTACTTCTTTGAATTTTTTTTGGGGGGGGAGCATTTTAATATCTATGGGTATAAAAAGCATAGGATACTTTGAGAACAGCATGGAAGGAGGTCTTGCCTACAAGTCAGAAGCCCAAGAGGGTCCAAGGTCTGGAGGTAGCACTGCCTTTAGGTTCATCATATACTGAGATCTTGTATTTGGGACACTTGTGAGTACTTCATACCCCTTTCCATTCTGCTACAAAACATTATCTGGCAAGATCTGAGTTTCATTTTCAGAGTTGCTGGTTGAACCAAGATTATTGGAGGGAGGCATTCATCATATTGATTTTTTTTTTTTTCATTAGGTAAAGAGACATTTATTTGTGACAGAGGAAATGGCTATGTTAACTACTATAATGGCTTCCTTTGCCATTGGGAAGTTTGCTATTATTAGAGAACACTAATTATGGCTTGCGCATAAGAAAGATATAAAACATAACTGTGGTTTGGTAGAAAATGTAAATTGTGTGATATCTTACTGGCATCGTAGCAGTCTGTCCTGACATTTCTTGTGGTATGTCAAGTTGTGGTTATCCATACACTGTGGGATACAGGGATACAGTGTGTGGATAACAGAAGTTGGATTCACAGAAGCAGAGAGTAGAAGAGGAGACTCCCTGGGATTGGAAAGCACTGGGGAAATGTAAATCAAAGCACACAAAAGTTCATCTAGGAAGAGTAAGTTCAAGAGACTTATTGTACTACACCATGGCTACAGTAAACCCTGTATAATATACTTGAAAATCACTAAGATAGTAGATTTCAACTGTTCTCAACACACACATACATGGTAAGTATGTAAGGTATCGCATATGTTAATTAGCTCAATTTAGCTAGTCTACAATGTATATAGTTTAAAATGTATAGTATTACACAAATAGATATAAATTTGATTTTTCAATTAAAAAGAAAAAAGAAGGGCCTGTCACAGTGGTTCACACCTATAGTTCCAGGACTCTGGGAAGCCGAGGCTGGTTGATTGCTTGGGTTTAGGAGTTTGAGACCAGCCTGAGCAAGAGCGAGACCTTGTCTCTAGAATATAGCCAGGCATTGTGGCAGGCACCTGTAGTCCCAGCTACTTGGGAGGCTGAGGCAAGAGAATTGCCTGAGCCCAAGAGTTTGAGGTTCCTGTGAGCTGTGAATGCCACAGCACTCTACCAAGGGCAACATAGTGAGAGTGTTTCAAAAAAGAAAAATAAAAAAGAAAAGAAAATGTAGTAGATAACTCAAAATCCTTAATAAAAAAAGAGAGAGATAGAAAGAAAGAGAGAGATGTTGACACAGGGACCGTGCTGTCTGGGCCTCACAGGCAACATTGGCAAGTCCTGTGGACTGTAAGAATGATACTTACCCACCATGCACCTCAGCTTCCTGTCTATACATAAGCATGAGAGTATACCTCTTAAGGTCATCGGGAATAACAGTTATATACGTATAATATTTGTAAATCACTTAGAACAGAAGCATACAGTTATTGTTAGGCCCTAGTTTATTGTTTTTGTTTTATTTTTGGCTCTAGGATATCAGAAACTTAAAAAAGATAAATTAATTCTTGAAAGAAAAGGTAACAGTAATGCCAACAGATCACTATCTTTTTTCCACCCCTTATGTAATAAGTGAAAGGTACTAGTGCAAATAGTGATTGTCAGGCTTCCTAAGAATTCAACACAATTGCCAAAATAAACATGACTTGATCATAGAATGAAGTGAATTGAAAATATTAATAAAGTAGGACTAATCCTTATCTGTATGTCTCTGATAGATAAAAGTCAAAGAAACTTTCTAGTTTTTTTCTCTTAAAATGGTGTTCCCAACCTTATGGTAAGAACAGTTGTTCTTTAATATCTACTTTAATTCAGAAAGACCGTATTAGACTGCAATTAATCAAATATCAAAGATTCCTAGAAATATAAATGACTATGAAATGCTGTGAATTCTAAAGTGGGTATTTTGGAAGACAAAGATGAAGGCAAATAGCTTACATTTAATACTAAATGTACTACATTTAATACTAAACTCTTGGCATTCTAAAGGAAAAACATAACTAGTTTGAATCAAATAATGGGGTTTGTTTCTTAGATAATAATATAATGAGTTAGTTTAAAAAACTAGTGTCTAATAGGTTTATTAAATTAAGCAATAAAGTTTCATTTCTGTGAACAACCTATTGTGAAAATCTTTACAGCTAAATTCATTTACAGTGAAATTAAATGTGGAAACTATTTCTTTAAAACTTGGAGGTGGCTTTTCTCTATTTTGGGAGGGATTGAAAATGCCATGTCAATGGGTCTGGCTATGATCAGACCCTTATCCCGTTTTAATTATAGGTTCTTTGCCACTTCTGATTTTATGGTTATGTGACTGACATTCAGACATTCAGAGTAATTTTTTAAATATGTAATTTTACTTAAGAGTCCCTTCAAAGTGACCCTTTAAGATGAGAGTCTCTAGACATAATTACAGAGAGGAAGGACCCACCGACCTGGAATGAGTTGATCGTTTCCAGGGAAATCGCATTTTCAAATGTTTCAGTTTTGTGCTGGGGCAGAGTTTCCCATTCTGCAAGCTTGAGAGGAATGTAGCAGGGTTACCTGCAAAGACTGTCACATGGACAGCGCTTGTCTGTTCCCAGCACTGCATATTGGAAAGCACTAAGGACCAAACATGATCAACCTCATACTTCTTCCTAGAGACCTGAATTCTGAATACGTTTTCCCCCACCATGTTCTCTGTGTTCCTTAAGGCAGGATGCTTGAGGCCAGGTGTCATTTGTCAAGGATGACATGAATACTTGCTGTGCATAATCGTTTTTGTTTGGGTTCAGACACTGGATGGCAGTGAGTTATGCCACCCCCCAATGCATGCATAAAGTGTGAGTTTTGACAAAGTTAAATTTAATTTAGTGATATCCTTTATAAATCACATTGCTCTAATTTTAAGATAGCATTTTTTACCAGTGCTCCGGGTCCTGTTGGCAATCTTCCCTTGCTAATCTAGCATTGCTTCCATGGTCAATGATGTGTCTGACGCTGTACATGTAAGCTAGACATGTCTCTGAAATTTTAAGACATTTGTACACTAAGCTATGTTTCCTCATCTATGAAATAAAGATGTTGAGACTGTGTTATTTCCAAGATCTCTTCTGTTACCTAAGATTCACAAAGTGCACTGTCTAGCCTCTTTCATGGTGAATATTCTGCTGGATTTCAAAATGCTTGTTATGGGGTGCTTCAAATTACATGACCCTGCCTTGCCAAATGATCCTCTCTGTTGATCATTATCAGTTGTTATTCCCTGAGAACTCTTCCTCCACCCCTGGATAAATGCGAGGTGCCTCTTGCAGAGTGAAGACCAGCCTTTGGCTCCCAGGAGCAGCACTGTAGCTGTTAGAATCCAATCATCCTCTAACGTCAGTGTTTGTATCTGAGAACATGAAATACTAATCTGCTTTCTTCCCTTCGAATCCCCAACAGAAAGGAGAACCTGACTGCTATGCGCTGTCCCTGGAGACAACCGAGCAACTCACCTTTGAGATTCCCCTGAATGATTCAGGTTCTGCCGGCCTTGGGGTGAGCTTGAAAGGCAACAAGTCCCGGGAAACGAGAACAGACTTGGGGATTTTCATCAAATCCATCATCCACGGAGGTGCTGCTTCTAAGGTGGGTAGGAATGATGCTTGCGTGTTCAGGAGAAGGTACTCAGAGATGCACTGTCGTGCTTGGGACATGGATGGAGAAAGCGCCTGAAGCCTTGAGACCACCGAGGCTTTCTCTCCTGCCAGGTGTAGGAAATGAATGCACAGACAGATCCGAGGAACAACTGGCCCCCTTTGTACCTTAAGAGGCTATTCTTTCCTTCCTAGAGGTACCTCTAAGACCCACCATGATTACTGTTCCTTGTTACATTCTTTTTTTCACTCCATTATGATTTCTCGGAATTTGAAACTAGTTGGGTCTAAAAATACACAATCAGAAAAGCAAAAATAAAAACAAGTAAATGTAAAGGCAGCAAATAAGACAACTGTGCGTGTGAGAGTGACATCTCAGTGGAACCTGAGAGTTATTGTCGTATGAGTGAGAGGTCATTTATCACATTGTGTACACTTGAAGGTGACCATGGTGTCCAAAAGGCATATTTGCTTTTGAATGCTTGGAGAAGCTTATACATCCCCAGAAGAAAAGGAAGATGGTGTTTCTGCCCTTTCACCCTGGGGAGGGCAGTATGTTAATAGCTATTAATGGTTAGTGGTTAATTAATGCTTAACGAGATGGCCTATGTTCAAAGCCAGCTCACCACTTGCTAGCTATGAGAAAAGGAGGGCCAGCAACTTGATCAGCTGTCTCCCATTTCACCATCTGTACGAGGAAGGTAATAAATCACAACTACTTCATAGGGTTCTACAGCTTCCGTAGACTATTGGGCACAATGTGATAAATGTAGTAAAGTGGGTCCAGGGGAGGGTTACATGTTCACACCTCCCATCACCATCATCACCATCTCAGACCATGCAAAGAAACTTCCGAAGTTGGAATTCTGTCTTAGCTACCCTCCCCCCTCAGTGAACGTAAGCGAGTTACTCATTCTCAATGTATCTCAGTTTCCTGGTTTATAAAATCAGTCGTGCCACCTCCTGCGTTGTTGTTAAAACTAAAAGAAACATCGCACATAAAGCAGTTAGCGCACTGCCCATGATAACCTTCCGGTCTTCTCACAGTTACCCTTGAATTTGTTTCACATCCAGACACCCACACTAGTTTCTTTTTCCTTGGGAAATAAGACATGCATTTTGATTAATTCACTTCTTGTCACATAAATAGGAAAATTTCAATAACATACATGAAGAAGTCTTTCTCTCATGACCTGGGCAGAGCAGCTGGGGAGCAGGAAGACCCTGATTTGGGCTTTATCATTCAGTAAGTGCTACAGGTCTGAGTGTGTGCCACATATTTGAGCCACTCATTGGACCAGCAGGCTCACTGGAATATGTCCCTCTGATGCCATGAGGTGTCAGAGGGCCAATGGCAAGGGGTAAATCCCATTAATGTCTGGGCCCTGCACTGGCACACTGCCACTCCATGCATAGGCCATTGGCCAGAGCAGTCATACAGCTGAGTTCAAGGTAAAACGGGAGAAAAACACACTCGACCTATGATAAAGGTATGGCAAGGTTGTGAGTGCAGAGAAGGGTGAAGAATTGAAGCCAATCATTCAATCCCGACCTGGCTCAGAAACATAGACGCAGGAGCAAAAGGAAAAACAAAAGCAATTACTGTAAAAATTATAGCAATGAACATTTATTGTGCTTAGTGTATGCTGGATACTATAAGTGTTTCGTATGCATTTAATTTTTTTCTTCACACTCACATTAGATTATTTTCTTGCATTTCATTAAAGCAGGTATCACAGGGTTTGTTGCCTCTCCTGCAGTCACATGGACGGGCTTGTTAAACTAAGGTTTGAATTCTGGCAGTCTAACTCCAGAGGCTGCACTATGCTGCCCTGAGGTGAAGTCCCTTCTGCATTGTTCCTTAATATTTCTAGAGAACAGGGTCCATTGCCCTCAAGTTGTATGGCGCTCTCTTCCTTAGCAAAGCTATCTAAGTGCCATGCACCATATATGAGGATGAGTCCTTGGCCACATTTGGAGATGCTACCTTGATATTCTTCTTCGTATTCCTAATAATAGATCTATTTGCAGAATTTATCCCAAGTAAAATTGAAACTGTGATGATTTTTTGGAAATTAAAGGCAAACACCTTAGTTTTTTTATGGGCAATAACTTAAGCTCAAGAAGACATCAGCAGGCAGGTTTAATATGTATCTCCATGTTTGTGTAAGTGAGCATCTCCTTACCTAAGCAGTTTCTCACAGTCCCATTTTTTGCAGAAAGATTTCGCTTTCCATTTATGTAAATTTCTTTCCTGACACTGGTCTGCTGAGTCAGACAGCCACACCATTAAAAACCACTGGGCTGCATATTTATAGCGGATCTTGAGCAGTAAGAGTCATCAGTCATGAATTTAGCCTCATGAATGTTTAGTATTCATTTGTCTTATTTACCTTTGCAGTGTAAAGGGTAGAGGCCTAGGCTTTGCTCACAAGGAATCTGATTAACCAAGAAAAAAACAATTATTTTTCTATTCTCTCTCTGCTGTTCCAAGAATCTACCATTACTCCTCAAAAAAATGCCACCTGTTCCATGATTCAGGATTTTGTCTTACAAAAATTGCTTTGAGAAATTGTTCCTGTCACTGGCAAGAGGGTAAAATGTAACAGACTACAATATCCCCTGGGCAAAGGGGAGAGAGATAAGCTTTGGGAACAGCCACTTTAGCGTGTTGCCCCAGGTCTTTACCCCAAATCAAGAAAATAATCTTTGTACTGGAGCACGTTGTTTTTCTGCTGGCTCTTACTAATTAGTTCTCAAGGTGTTTTCCTTTTAGGAAAGGTTGATTTTCTGGAAACTAAACTACTTTGAAAAGTATGAGACCCCATTCTTCCTATGGATACCGCGTGCTATATTGGTATAAACATAGAGAGGCTACGTCTTGCCAGGTGTAAAACCCTGGAATGACTGTGACTCTAATTGAGGGCCTCTTTTTGTTTTTCCCTTACCTCTCAGGCTACCAGCTTTCTATCATTTCATCTCTTGTTTCCCATTATTTCTAAAAGAGATGTAAATGACAGCATCCAGCTAATCTACAAAACCCTCTGGGAAGTGAGTCCCTGACTCATTCTAAGGGCAAATTAAACCATTTTTTTATCCTACTGAGCATTGTGTAAATGCCTGATCTCATTTTGATATGTAACGTCAAGTCTGCATAGTAAGACGTAAAACCCAGAAACTCTTTTCCGTATATGTCAGTCTAACCCTTGTGATTACAGGCTGCTTTGTCTCAAGGTGCTCTTCCTCGGCCTCTCGGAAGCATCACTTTCAGCTGTGCCTGTTATGGGTCAGTCCCAGTGGCCATTGGCCGTAGCGGCAAGTGCTGCTTCCTTGGACAGCTGATGCTAACACGCCCAGGAAGAGTGTGTGGTGCATGTTGTGGTCTTATTTTAGTTTCTGCCTTTCCTCCTGAGCGTTTGCCCCTGAGCTACAGTGTAATTGCACCTAAAAATGAAATACACTAGATACAAGCACGTGTGTTAACTTCTCTTAAATGGAGACCCGTGATTGGGATGAAATTAGGATGTCCATAAGGATAGTTTTCTAAAATTTTACTTTTATGATTGGAATAAAAAAGGAATATGGTGGTGGCGTTGCTGTTAAATAAAAAGAAATAGAATTTGTGGTACACTTAGGAAAAGGTGTCTTGAGAAAAATATTCCCCTTTCCCTAAATCTACTTAAAAATTACTTTTTTTTTCCAGGGAAGCACAAAGTCTCAATGTGATCTTAACCTTAGATATCTTTATATTCATTTACTAAACATTCGAATCCAAGTGGTTTGAGATCAATAGGCATTCCTTTCATTTGCTTTTGATGTGAGATATTAGCTGAAAATATTTTAGCGAAAATGTATTTTTATCTCTATTGATTATACTCAAACAGGTTATTTTCCTACCTTGAAGAATCACTATTGAAAAAAAACACATAACTGAAAGAGTGGTGTTGTATAAAAGTTGGGTAAGATATTAATACACTGTAATAGGAACAAAAAACTGATAGAATCTATTGTATTAGTTCTGAATAACATTTTTTATTTGGATATGGTGACTTTGAGAGTGGAATGCATCCTAATGAAACCTTGAAATAATAAGGTAAAAATCTGAATTTAAAGGCAATTTTTGTTAGGGACAAATGTCATATATCAGGTAGATTGTTTAAGGGCTCTTAAATAGAGAGAATGAATTTAAGAGAATGTGTTATTCTCTAGAAAATTAATTAGCCAGGTTTGTGCTTAATAAATACTACTTGATGATGATGAAATTAAATGAAAGAAAAATGCCTGACATAGCTAATTGCAAATGCATGCACTCAGAATATGAAATAGACATAATTTAAGTAATTTAATTCTCATGTGCTTAGGAAATTTTGGATGCTCCTCCTGAAACATGAGGATTTCATAATCTGCATTATATATTAATGGGTAAAAGAAAGAATGTTTAACAAATACAAGCAATTCTAATATTTTAAAATGACTAAACTCTAAATTTTTGGAGAGAATAGGTACAGTTCCAGAATATCCAGGAACACAACACTTCATCCTGAATTCCTGTGTCTTTGTAGCATGGAACATTTAACAGCATCCAAACCACCTAACAGGAATCCACCAGGACTTCCCAGCGTGAATAATTTCCACCTCCTTCCCTGCCAGTATCTATAAATCATGTGGTGGATCTATAATTAATGAATTCAAAGGAAGATAAAAGGGACAGCTTTTTAAGAAACACTAATGTTAAATGATTTCTTCAACCTTCCATTTTTCTTAAAATTGGTAATGCTTTCTTCTGGTGAGAACCGTGAGGATCCTTCCTGGGAATCAGTGTCTTCTAAGCCTTTACCTGCAGCAGAAGGACCAGGTAGTCTAGGCGTGTTTAGACTTCTCTGCAAATCCTCAAGGACAAAAAGCTAAACATCAACATTTCAGTCCCAACCGTAAAGATGTGATGCATTTGACGGACAATGAAAAGCAGAATCTTTTTCTAGAAAAATTAATAAATTTATACCCAATAAAAATGTTACCTTAGAAAAGGAAAGCACTAACTTAAACACTGGGAGGAAAAAAACAACATTTTAAACCAATATCTTTTATAAAAAAAAAAAAAAGCTGAATTGCTTGGCGCCTGTAGCACAGTGGTTACAGCATCAGCCACATAAACCAAGGGTGATGGGTTTGAACCCGGCCCAGGCCAACTAAACAACTGCAACAAAAAAATAGCCGGGCATGGTGGTGGGAGTCTGTAGCACCAGCTACTTGAGAAGCTGAAGCAACAGAATCTCTTAAGCCCAAGGGTTGAAGGTTGCTGTGAGGGAACTGAAAAAAAAGCTGAAAATGTTCACATATGTTAATTCATATAGTCAGACTGATCATTTATGAATTTTCTACAGCAGTAACTACTTTATAGAATGTAACATAACATTACTTTTAAAATCCTTTTTTTTTTGAGACAGAGTCTCACTTTGTTAACCTTGGTAGAGTGCTGTTGTGTCATAGCCCACAGCAACCTCAAACTCTTGGACCCAAGTGATTCTCTTGCCTCAGCCTCAAGTAGCTGGAACTATAGGCACCCGCCACAACGTCCGGCTATTTTTTTTTTAGAGATGGGGTTTTGCTCTGTCTCCAGCTGCTCTTGAACTGAACTCAGGCAATCGACCCACCCTAGCCTCCCAGAATGCTAGGATTATAGGCATGAGCCTCCAGGCCTGGCCCTTTAAAATCTTAAAATAGCCAGGTGTGGTGACATATCCAAAGTCCCAACTAGTCAGAGACTGAAGCAAGAGGATCATTTGTCCTCAAGCATTTGAGGCTGTACGTGTCTAATTGTGCCAGTGAATGGCTACTGCACTCTAGCCCCAATAACATAGCCACACCTTTTTAAAAAAAATGATCTCATTCAAAACAGCATGGTACTGGCACAAAAACAGAGAGTTAGATGTATGGAACAGAATAGAGAAGCAAGAGATGAACTCAACTACTTACCATTATTTGATCCTCGACAAGCCAACTAAAACATTCAATGGGGAAAAGATTACCCATTTAACAAATGGTGCTGGGTGAACTGGCTGGAGACCTGTATAAGGCTGAAACTGGACCCACACCTTTCTATATTACAAAGATAGACTCTGACTGGATTAAAGATTTAAACTTAAGACATGAAACCATAAAAAATACTAGAAGAAAATGCAGGGAAAACTCTTGAAGGAAATAGACTGGGTGAAATATTTTATGAGGAGGACCCCTGGGCAATTGAAGCAGCATCAAAAATACAGTACTGGAACCTGTCCAAACTAAAAAACTTCTGCACAGTCAAGAACACATCTAGAAAAGCAAACATACAGCCCTCAGAATGGGAGAAGATATTTGTAGGTTATGTCTCTGAAAAATGTTTAGTAACCAGAATACACAGAGAACTCAAATGGGTTATGAAGAAAAGAACAAGTGATCCAATCTGAGGATGGGCAAAGGACTTGAAGAGAAACTTCTCTGAAGAAGACAGGTGCACAGCCTACAGACACATGAAAAAATGCTCATCATCCCTAATCATCAGAGAAATGCAAATACAAACTACTTTGAAATATCATCTAACTTCAGTAAGATTATCCCACATCACAAAATCCCCAAACCAGAGATTTTGGGGTGGATGTGGAGAAATGGGAACACTTAGACATTGCTGGTGGGAATGCAAACTAATATTTTCCTTTTGGAAAGATGTTTGGAGAATACTTAGAGATCTAAAAATAGAATTGCCATTCGACCCCATAATTCCCCTACTAGGTATACAGAAGACCAAAAATCGCATTATGACAAAGATATTAATACCAGAATGTTTATTGCAGCCCAATCCATAACTGCTAAGCGATGGAAAATGCCCACGTGCCCATCAACCTACGAATGCATTAATAAATTGTGGTATATGTACACTGTGGAATATTATGCAGCCTTCAAGAAAGATGGAGACTTTACCTCTTTCATGTTTACATTTTTTTCATTTCTTTTTAAAAAATAATTTTATTAAATCATAATTGTGTACATTGGTGCAATCATAGGGCAGAATGTGCTTCATATACAATCAGAAATATTTTGATCGTACTGTTAGAGATAGCCTTCATGGCATTTTCTTGATCACTATATAAAGACA
>CAUYON010035581.1:0-21281 GCA_963573935.1 Arctocebus calabarensis
GCCAATACAATCAGGCAAGAGAAGGAAATAAATGGCATCCAAATGGGAGGTCAAACTCTCCCTCTTTGCTGAGGATATGATTTTATACTTAGAGAACCCCAAAGACTCAACCACAAGACTCCTGGAAGTGATCCAAAAATACAGCAATGTCTCAGGATATAAAATCAATGTTCACAAATCTGTAGCCTTTGTATATGCCAATAACAGCTAAGATGAGAAGCTAATCTAAGACACAATTCCCTTCGCAGTAGCTTCAAAACAAAATTAAATACCTGGGAATTTATATAACAAAAGAGGTGAAGGACCTGTACAAAGAAAATTACAAAACCCTAAGAAAAGAAATAGCAGAACACAATAACAAATGGAAGAACATACCATGCTCATGGCTGGGAAAAATCAAAGTCATGAAAATGTCTATACTATTCAAAGCAATCTATAGATTCAATACAATCCATATTAAAATACCATCATCATACTTTCAAGATTTGGAAAAATTTCTTCTTCTTTTTTTATGAAACCAGAAGAAATGAATAGCCAATGCAATTCTTAGTAACAAAAACAAAGCTGGAGTTATCACCCTATAAGACTTTCGGCTATACTACAGGCCAGAGTGATCAAAACATCATGGTATTGGCACAAAAATAGAGACATTGACATTTGGAACTGAATAGAAAACTATGAGATGAAACTAACCTCTTACAGCCAACCTCATCTTTGATATGTCAAACAAGAACATACACTGGGGAAAAGAATCCCTATTCAATAAATGGTACTGGGAGAACTGGATAACCACATGTAAAAGACTGAAACTTACAAAATTGATTCAAGATGGATAAAAGATTTAAATCTAAGGCATGAAACAATAAACATCCTTGAAGAAAGTGTGGGGAAAACACTTGAAGATATTGGCCTGGGGAAAGATTTTACAAAGACTTCTGTGGCAATTGCAACAACAACAAAAATAAACAAATGGGACTTAATTAAACTGAAAAGCTTCTGTACAGCAAAGGAAACAACAACCAAAGCAAACAACCTTCAGAATGGGAAAAGATGTTTCATATTATGAATTGGATAAAAGCTTGATAACTAGGATCTATAGGAACTCAAATTAATCAACTAAAAAAGACCAAACAATCCTATATATCATTGGACAAGAGAGATGAATAGAACTTTCTCTAAAGACAGATAAATGGCTAACAAACATGAAAAAATGCTCATCATCCCTAATCATCAGGAAAATGCAAATGAAAACTACCCTGAGATATCACCTAACCACAGTTAGAATGGCACACATTCTACAAAATCCACATCACAAAGTCTCAAAGCTGCAGATGCTGGTGTGGATGTGGAAAGAAGGGAACGCTTTTATACTGTTGATGGGACTGCAAATGAATACAACTTTCTTTGAAGGAAGTATGGAGAATCTTCAAAGAACTCCAATTAGACCGCTCATTTGATCCTGCAATCCTATCACTGGGCATCTACCTAGAAGAAAGAAGAAACCCTTTTATCATAAGGACATTTGCACTAGACTGTTTATCAGAGCTCCATTTACAATTGCCAAAATGTGGAAACAGCCTAAATTTCCACCAACCCAGGACTGGATTAACAAGCTGTGGTGTATGTATACCATGGAATACTATTTAGCCACTAAAAAGCACGGAGATTTTACATCTTTTATATTAACCTGGGTGTAGGTGGAACACAGTCTTCTTAGTAAAGCATCACAAGAATGGAGAAGCAAGACTCCAATGTACTCTATTCTAATATGAAGGCTGCAGATGACTAATACAAGGGGTGGGTTGGGGGATTCGCACGTGGGGAAAGGGGAGGAGGGAGGTGAATAGGTGGGTCACATTGTATGGCACACCTCTTGGGTACAGGACACAATTATAAGAGGGATTTATCTAACAAATGTAATAGTGTAACCTAATTCTTTGTACCCTCAATTCATCAATTCATCCCACACAATAAAAATAACAATAATAATTAATTAATTAATTTTAAAAAGAAACTTACATTAAATAATTAGAGAGAAATCATAAATGTATTACAAAAGTTATATGTTTCTAATCAAGTCTCATGTATTTATTTTTTTTGTTGCTGTAATTGTCTGTGGGGTCTTTGTCATTAAATTTTTTGGCTAGGTCAATGGCTAAAAGAGATTTTCCTACATTTTCTTCTAGGATCCATGCCATGTATTTAAGTCCTTTAACCATCTTCAATTAATTTTTATGAATGGTGAGAGTTTGGGGTCCTGTTTCATACTTCTGCTTGTGGCTCTCTAATTTTCCCATCACCATTTATTGAATAGGGCTTCTTTTCTCCCAGTGTATGTTGTGTGCTTTGTCAAAGATCAATGTTCATAGGTAGATGGTTTTATTTTTGTATTCTCTATTCCATTATCATTGCTGTATGTCTCTATTTGTATACAAGTACCATGCTGTTTCAGTTACTATAGCCTTGTGGGTGTAGTTTGAACTCTGGTAATATGATTCCTCCAGATTTATTGTTTTTATTTAATATTTCTTTTGGCTATTCAAGCTCTTTTTTGGTTTCAAAAGAGTCATGGAATTATTTTTTCTGGATCTGTGAAACATGACCTCAGTGTTTTATGCAGATTGCATCAAGTCTATAAATCACTTTGGGCAATGTGGGTATTTTAACAATGTTGATTCTACCAATCAACATGGTATGTTTTTCCATGGGTTTATGTCATCTGCCATCTCTTTCCAAGAAAATGTGGAGAATGGATAATCATGCATTAGAAAAAGGACCAGGTCAAAGAACAATTAAAATTTATAATATTTAATTGGGATCATTGTACAACAAAGGACTTTTGAATCTCTCATCTGATTCAGAGGAGAAATAAAACATAATCTGTACAAAGATGATACACAAAAGAAATACAATAGAAAAAAGTCTCAACCTGAGTTAGCAAAACAAATTAAAATAAATCTAAAATTCTTAAATGGGCTCCAAGAAGTAACAAAGAGGATCCTACCAACATCGTCAATAGCTTTGTTCTTTGCTACCATATGATCTCTGGATATAAAATCAGGAGCTAAAAATTGCTGGTAAAAATGATCTAAATAGCTAGTAATTACACTTTAGGCACTGTACTTTACTAGTAGTAACATTGTTACTTTCATTTTTACTGTGATGAAGTAAATATTTTTCCTGTTTGCATACAAAATCACTACTAAAGTAGATAAGGTAAGCACCACAGAAACGCAAGGGATAGGCCAGCCATAGTCAAGGCTGTGCTGGGATGTCTGGTTAGACAATCAGCAGAAGTAATGACGCCATCATTATCTGATAGGAGAGAGTTAGTGTTAGTGTTTCCCAACCTGACCTTTTTCCTGTCCCGAGTATTCTTCAAAGTAGTCTCCATAGTGGGAAGTTGTGAAGGGATTATTTTATGGTTGATGTTAAAGATTTACTTAAAAAAAAAAAAAAAAGGAAACCTAAGAGCAGGGAGGAGCTAAATCAGTTCCCTCCTATGGGTACAAAGTAGGGGTATATGACACACTTCCTGGGTGAAGAATTCAACTACAACTCAAACTTCGAACTTTACCTTACAAACACAAATAATGTAACCTAATCGTATGTACCCTCATATTAACATATTCTTTAAAAAAACAAAATAATAGCCAGGTGTTGTGGTGGGCACCTGTAATCCCAGCTACTTGGGAGGCTGAAGCAAGAGAATCGCCTAAGCCCAAGAATTGGAGGTTGCTGTGAGCTGTGTGAAGTCACGGCACTCTACTGAGGGCAATAAAGTGAGACTCTGTCTATATAAAAATAAAAATTAAAAAATGAAATAAAGCACAGAATGAAAGAAATATTGTCTTAAACGTGAGAGAATCTACTTCAGAATTAGAAGAAATCTCTTGGCTTTCCACTCTCTAAAACAGCATGGCAAAGTAAATTAAGGACTCAACTCTTAATATTTTTATAGTTGAAAGAGCAAATGATATTGCTGTCCTGCCTGTAAACAGGGAGATGCACTACCTGACTTCAAGGATCCCTTCATGCTGGTTGATTTGGGGATAACTTCAGGGCAGAGCAAACACAGACTGCTGTTAGGTCTTTGGCTTATTCCCAAATAACTGCAAAGGTTTAAGAAGATCTGAATGAAAACATTTGGCTGCATGAACTCACTATGTTATCTTAAATACACCTACATCCAAATCCTTCAGGGTGTGAAAATAGGTTTCTACCACCGTTCTTGTATCTAGTATCTGCCGTCCTCGGCAAATTTAGCTCTGGTGTACCCTTAGCACTTAGACAGGGGTTTCAAATTACTGATGAGGTCTTCTGCCTCTTTAAAGGTGGTATTAAGAGTACCTAGGAGTTCTGAGCAATATCGTCCCTTTTTAGATCTGTCCATTCATCATGATCTCATGCCAGAATTTGTTAGGTAAACATGATTGACAGACAGCCATCTTTATCCTTTATATGGCTGGAGGTCAGCCCTGGTGGAAAGTAATGCTTTTTTAATTAGCTGTTAGAGGATTGAGTTTCCTTTGTGTAGATTGCATGCTGCTCTCTCTCGGAGCCAGTATCTAAAGTGGATATGTCTCATGCTTGCATGCTCGGTATAACTCAGATGACTGAAGAACAGTCATAAAAGATTCATATTGAAGCTGTTTTATAAAAATTTGCACAGCTGGCAAAAAAATTGAGACAGAAAACATACTTGAAATTTTGTTCTCAGGGAGCAAAAGGAATGACACTTTTAAAGTCTATCTTGGCAAATAGTGGCTACAAAAAGAAAATTGTTGTGTTGCAATTCTTCTGCTGCAAAAATCAAATAAAATAAACATAATTTTTAACTGTAATGTGCAAAACATAATTTCCCCCTAGGAATCGGTCCTTCCATTTAAAGGTAAAATAAACCTCTGAAACAGTTCTGGTTTGGCAGAGTTTGCGGAAAAAAAAACAAAGCAAGCATTCGTGACTAATTCAACGGCATTGAACTTCCGCATATTTTGTGAGGCGTGATGTTCACTTCAGAAAGAGCTGACGATTTTTATGCCTAAAACAATTAATTCAGCAATACATGAAACCACCGTGAAATGAAAATGGGTGTGCATAAAATACTTTTACATCACAAAACACATGCTTTTTACTTAAATGTAAAATTGTGGGACTGCAAAGGAAACACTTTTATGCATGCAACATGAACTTCTAAGTAGTTTATAAATACAGTGACTACACTTGGTAGTCTAATCTAAAGGTTAATATTACATGAAGATTCTAAAAATAAACTCATACCTTGTGAATCAAAAAACCAATTATTTGTCTAGTTTCATCTCTAGATTGGTCTTTTGATCTTTTCTACTGTTCCTTTGTTTTCAATTTCATTGAATTCTACTCTTTTCCTTACCATTTTCTCCGCCTTGGGTTTATTATGCCCAACATTTCTTAAGCTTTCCTAAGGTGAAAGTTTAAGAAGCTTAGATAGTTGACTTCAGACCTTTCTTCTTTTGACATCTTTTTTCTGTCATAATGTCTCTCTCACTTGTGTGTGCACTCTCTCTTTCTCTGTGTCTCTCTCCCCCCTCCCTGCCCTTTTCATTAGGAGGTAATATTATATTTAAGAGCATTAGATCTGGAGCCAAACTTCCTGGGTTTGAATCCCAGTTCTGCCACCTACTAGCTGTGTGATCTTGGAACAATTATTTATGTTCTCCGGGTCTGAGTTTCTTAACTCTTAAGTGGAGTCAAAAATATTTTATGCTAATCGGGTTATTTTAAGGAATAAATGAATAAATATATGTAAAGACCTTAGAAAGAGTGGCTATTAATACTGCAAGCAGCATGCATTCATAAAATATCTATGCCTATAAGTGTATTTTACATCAAGTAAGCTAATTTCATTTAAGTAATACACCTACATTAGTAAATAAATCCTTGGGATTTTTTTTTCTTTGTACCTCATTTTTCACTGTATAAACAAAATATTGGTTTGTATTTAGGAATGAGAAGGAGAATACATTTACAATGTCGATGACACCTATCACTAAATGAAAGTCTCTAAGCCAATCATATACAATTTTAACCAGAGAGACTTGGACAGGTTTCTGCTGAATGTCTTGTTTAAGACAATAATTGCTCAATGAATCCCCAACAATAATAAAAAAAAAAAAGACAATAATTGATTTACTATAAATTGTCCTTATTAGCTAAGTGAGCTCCAGAAAATTAATTCATTAGTAAACTATATATTTTTTCTCTTTCGAGAGACCTGGTGGATATAGTATTTAAACAAACAATTCACGAAAAGCAAATAATGCACTGAGAGCAATGACTATAAGACCATAATGAAGTGCACAATTCCTAAAAAAATCAAGATTGAAATGGTTTTAGGAAAAGTCCCAAGATGTAACAAGTTCATTTCATGCTTGATGTTAATCAGGCAAATACTTTCTTCCTGAAACTTGCAACTTCAGACAGAAAGATCAGTCTGTACAATCTGAAATACAGACCACATTTGATGTCACTTGAAGTTTTAGCTTGCTAAGGGTGAGTTTTTTCCCACAGAAGGGCCATAATGCCTGTCGAAGAAATTCACATATAAAAGTCGTTTGCCATGGTTTAAACAAGCCATTTAATCTGTAACTGTTCTGGCTGCCTGTGAGGAGGCTGAGCAAAGCACCAGCAGAGTTGTACAGTGTTCACAAGAGATTCTCAGCATCTTGGCTTTCAGTGTGTATCTTTGGGAGGGGCAACCAGGAGTTGTGAGTGAAGACAATTAAAATGAGGAGAGGTGAATCCATTTTATTGAGCACTTATTATGTGTCAGGTACTATGCTAGGTAATACTAAGCTTTGTCTCATTTAGTCTATTAAAGGAAAGCAACATTAGACCTTTCATGACAAACAGTTGTGTAGGGATTACAGGTTATAAAGATGAGCCGTTTTAGTCTATCAGGATGTGAATCAGTGAGTAAGATTTTAAAATGTTCATTTGGGAAAGGTTGTGTATGCCTTTCTTTTCTTTTGTATGATATAATCACAACGTCCCATCTAAAGACCTAAAATTCTTGTTTATAGGACACTGATGTCCAAATATTAATGAATCTATAAAGTGTAAATGCACTGATTTAACTTAAAAAAAAACTTGTTACAGGAAAAGATTTTAGATGTACATTTCGATTAATCTTAATTCCTCTTTCTGTAACCCAGTTTTAGAGGGGAAATGCTGCTGTTTTGGTATTTCATCTCACGGAAGTATCCCACGGAAAAAGGTGTGCTAGAAATGTATAAACAAATGCACCATTATGAGTCTAATTAGCTGGAAGAATACCTGTATAAATGGAATTTGCTGGTCACAAAGCGAGAGCCCTTCACCCGCTTACTTATATAATAATCCAGGCTTTCAGAAGACTAATCACTACACACCATCTACACAGCATCTAATTTCCTCATCAAATTTCTCTGCTGGGTTTAGCCATGCTTGTCAACTTCCCAGCTCTCTCTTCAATAACTGGGTTTATTCTTAGTGTCTCGCCAATAAACATTCCTATGAGCAAACCCATGAAAGAATGAAGTCCAAATTTCTTTATCGCTCCCTCTTTCAAGAAGGGTTTTCTGTTCACACTCCTGGGAAAGGTCACAGGTAATTTTGGCTGGTTGCTTTTGGGTGGCAGGATTGCAGCGAGCACATTGAGCTCTTTTGTGTAATGGTCTTAGTGACCACCAAAGGCGACCACAGGCTGCAGTGAGACCGTTTAGGAAAGCGGACAGGCAATAATGGGAGCACGTGTGCTCAGCTCAGTCTCCCTGGAAGCACAAGGGAAGTTGTTTGTGTTCCATAGCTTTTCCTTAAGCAAACTAATCTTTATTTATTACATCTTAGACTTTACTGAATTTCTACGAAGAGTTTTAAGGACACCTTTTGTGAAGAAAGGTCTCATGAATGTCTTGAAAGCTAACTCCTTTTCACATTAATTGTACAAGGGAAGTTCATTTAAATCTTTGCCAATGAGTCTCTTCAAAATGGCTGCCCTCCTAGATGCACAAAAGGCCAGGGGACCCTCAGTGCATTGTGGAAATGCGTAACCACTGAACCGATGGTGTCTAGCTGGTATCATAATATTGGTCTATGGTGGTGTACAGGTTGAATTGTAAAGAAAGATACGTTGCGATCCTAACTCCCAGGACCTCAGAATGAGACCTTATTTGGAGATGAGGCACTTACAGAGGAATCAAGTTAAAATGAAGCCACGAGGGCAAGCTTTAATCTAGCCTGACTATGTCATTACAAAAAGAAAAAATGGATAGAGACACACACAGGGAGAATGCTATGCGAAGATGAAGGCAGGGATCAGGGTGATGCAGCAGAAGCCAGGCTGCCTACAGACCCCCAGGTGTGAGGAGAGAGGCAGAGAACATCCTCACAGCCCTCAGAAGGAAGCAACTTTGCCAACACCTTGATAGTGCCCTTCTTGCTTCCAGAAAGGTGAGACAATAAATTTCTGTGGTTAAAGTCAACCAGTGTAGTTGGTATTCCAGTGTACTGAAATAGTTCAGTATTTCGGTACAGCAGCTGGAGGAAATGAGCCTAAATGTTAATGACAAGTTCAAGGTTATAAAAACAAAAAGTATACTTGAAGTTCATTTTTTGTCCACAAATAAGTTGGTAGTAGTTACAAAGGTGAGCACTAGATTCTCCTATCTCATAAGCTTCTCCTTAAGCAAATTAGACTTACTCTCTCCTACCTACGTGAGAAGCTAGACTGGAGAAGGGCTCCCATCGCCCTCACAAGTTTACAATCCTCTGAGCCAGCATTTCTCAGTCTCCACACTATTAGCATGCATTGTGGGGCTGTCCTATGCCTTGGAGGACGTTTAGCAGAGTCCCTAACCTCTACTCACTAGATGCTGAGAGCACTCTCCATTGGATTGTGGCAATGTCTGCAGACATTTTCAACTAACCCCTGGGGGACAAAATCACCCCCTGTTGGGAACAGTGCTCTAAACATTATTTTAGGGAGTGGTTATAGCCTTTTAACACACACACACAGAGAAGAATTATAATTGATATTCATTAATCTTTAGTTTTCATGGCCTTCTGAGACTTCTTACAAATTTTAGTAACAAAAGTCTTGCATTTTTCACAGGCAAATCAATCTAATTCAATCCTGTTACCATTTACTGAAGGCCTCTCATTGACCGACTTTTCTACATTAAGATGGCACATGAATCTTATGAAACTAACTGCAGAAAAATATCCCCCTTTGAAACTAAAAGTTCTTAGCTGAGAAATACATTAGTCTGGCTGCGATTGTCTTTCCCTTGTCCTTAGAGTGAAAAGAAAAGTTTATGTGAGTAAAGCATTATTCTGTTCCAAGGAAAGGATGGTCTTTCTAGTCAGTAAATGTTTGTTGGATCGATGAACATCACTTGTTCCTCAAAGACAGGAAATAAAATAACCTGCTGAAAAACTGTCATATTGTCGAAGGCATATATAACCATTGAAATTTGGTGTCATTTTTTATACTACATATTTCCAAGCCCAAAATATGCAACTGGCCCAGAAATAGAAAGAATTTCTTGTCTTTCTGTTGTTTTATACAGGAGGTACCAGAATTTATCATCTTGATCCTTTGCTGTAGTGTGGTATTTAGATCCCAGGCTCTGGGTTCAAACAGAGGCAAGTACATGGGTTTGAGTCCCAGAAGCAACAGGGAGGAGCAGTCTTTTGCCAGTTCCTTGTCCTAACTCAGCTTCAACTTTTCTGTCTGTAAAATGGCCACAATCATGCCTAATGAAATTATTATGAGGATCACATAAGGTAATGCTACTAAAACACTTAGGTTGGTAATAAGGGCATAGTAACTGTTAATTATTGTTTTTAGGGATATTTGCATTTTCTCTTCCTAAATCTTCCTAAATGACCAAACACTCCTGCTGCAAGGACATTTTTTTCCATAGCTTTATATGGTAAAAATAAGTAAGAGAAGTATTTCTAAAATACAGGTCAGCAAAAGACAGGATCAAGTAGTAAATAATTTAGGCTTTGTAAGCCAACGGCCTCAGTTTCAAATACCTCTGCCATTGTAGCATGAAAGCTGTCATAAACACTATGTTACCAAATGAACATGGCTGTGTCCCAATAAAACTTTATTTACAAAAACAGGGGGACAGATGGGTTTTTGTTTGCTAACCATTATTCTAAAAAGAATAAACATCTTTCCCTTTTCATGTGTCACTTCCCAGGCTTTTTGTGTTTGTACTTTATGAAAAATCATTTCAGATAGAAGGCATTCTAATCTTTTTCCATTAATGTTTTACATTCCTGTATATGAGTAATAATAATAGTAATCAACTTTGATTTGTCAATCATGGTATGAAATCAGACTGAGGCCATCAGTAATTCATTGTAGTAAAGAGAAAAATGTTTGATTCTTATGTTTAAGTTTTGCTTGGGGGACAACTTGGACCTTCCTGGGCTGCCCCATTCTGACCACAGCATGGGACACAGGAGCTTGTCCTGTGGGCCTGTGTAGATTAGCCCTTCTCCTGGCAACCTTGTTGGTAATAAGGTTCCATGAAAACCAACCTTCTGGCCTGACTGCATCAGAAACTCTTAAAGCAGGGCCTGCATTGCATTTATCGCTATGTCCTCAAGGGCCCAGTATCAGGAATGCCAGAGCACTCAAGAAACTGTGCTCAATTCATGTTTACAGATCTTTGATCTCCATGGTCCAGATGTTGAACAGTATCACAAGAGTAATTTCAAAATAACCTCAATCATTTATTTCAATCTTTAACACCATGAAGGGGTTTTGTAGAACAGAGAATATGTCTTCAAAATCCCCCCTTTGCCAGCCATCCATGTCTTTGCTCAATACAGTTTATTCAAAAAAATATCAATTAATGCCAAAGACATGCTAGGCAGAATTCCTAACATTAAGGATATGGAATCCTGCTTTCAGGTCGGGAAGGTCTCTGTCCCATGACAAATTCCCCCAAACGAACCCCCAACCCTGACATTTGTTCCTCCTGTCACCCTTATTCTACCCTTTCCTTCCACTTCATTATAAAGCCAAAAGATTAGTCTAGTTTGATGACAAGCCAGACTACTCTTTGGAAGGCAGTGCAAACAAAAACCTGGGTACGCACATGAATAATTATTTAATCCCCAAACAAACACTTAACCACATCTCAACGTAAGATGTTGTGTTTTGAAGCTTTAAATCAGAACCCAAACACATTTCTATTCCTTTTGAAAAATTAAAGAGTAGCTACTAACCTAAGGCAGTAGAGAAAATGAGATGTTTGACAAGAAGAGCGTAGCATCATACGAATGGCAAAACATAACTATAGTCCAGAAAGTAGAAGGGAAGAGGAGAGAGAGGGGAGGAGAAGGAGAATATGGGAGGAGGGAGGGTACTTGGGGGGAACCTCACTTAATGTGCACAATGCAATGGTACATTTCAAAACTATTAAGAAATGAGTATAATTGTGATGGATGTGTTACTTAGTTCAATGTAAGCATGTCACATTGTATATTGAAGCAGTACCCTGAACCCCATAAATGCATCAATGTACAAAGTTATGATTTAATAAAAAACAATTTAAAAAAAATAAGAAGAAGAGAATAACAACCACTGCCACTGTTTCTAAGTTGATGTTCTTTATAGCAGGTAATTTGTGGCATGAACAATGTGGACACTCTTTTCTCTTCTTTGAGATTGCCAGTCCTGTAAATGTTTAAAAACTAGATACCATTTGCAAGAAGCTTGAGTACATTAATTTTCCCTTGCTGCAAAAAAAAAAATGATAATAATAATTTGCTACAAACTTAGTGGCTTTAAAGCAACATCCATATATCATCTCACACCATAGTTGAGTCTCTGCCCAAGGTCTCACCAGGCCATAGTCAAGGTGTCAGCCAGGGCCAGGATTCTGTCTAGGGCCCCACGCCCTCTTCCAAGATAGTAACAAAATTCAGTTCCTTATTACTAGAAGACTGAGACCCCCACTTTCTTTCTGGGTGTCAGGTAAGGTTCTGGTGGCCCCTCCAGCTCTGGCCGTGTGTTACTGTCATTAGTTCTCTCACAACATGGCAGCTGACGTCCCCAAAGCCAGCAAGAAAATGCCTTATGAGCTCAGGGAACATCCAGTCCCTCTTTTACAGGGGCCACTTAACTAGAACAATCTCCAGTCCTTCTTTCAAGGGCCCACTTAACTAGAACAATCTCCAGTTCCTCTTTCAAGGGCCCACTTAACTAGAACAATCTCCCTTTTGATTAACTCAGAGTCAACTGATTACAACCTTAATTACAGCTTCAATGAAATTACTTCACCTTTGCCATCTACTAAAACATAATCTTAGCAGTGATCTTCCATTTACAGGTTGTACCCAAACTCAAGGAGAGGGGAACACATGGGAAGTGTGCCCTGGGGACGGAAATCCTGGGGGCCATTTTAGAATTCCGCCTGCCGTCACTACTGTGATGACAATGGCAATAATTTATCCCAGATCAGCCTGTACTAGAATTTAAACAGGTTGAGCATCCAAGATTTGGAAATCTGAAATCCAAAGCACTCCAAACTCTGAAACTTTTTAAATACCAACATGACAGTAAGCAAAAATGTTCACCGGAACATTTAGGATTTCTGGAATTGGGTTGCTCAATTAATAAGTATAATGCAAATATTCTAAAATCCAAACAAATCTGAAATTGGAAACACTTATCATTCCAAAAATTTGGATGAAGTATGCTCAACTTGTGTATATACACACTTTGTATGTGAGTTTAAATATACACTCTTGCTACTATATATACAGTTCATATATATAAAATATTTATATGTATTATATATAAATATATGTATATATATAAAATATATATGTATATATATGTATATATAAATATATATGTATATATAATTAATTTAATATATATGCATTCTCTCTGTACACACACACATACATACTCTTAGGAACTCGCTTCCAAAAATAGACTCCCAAAAAAGTTTAAAATCCACAACCTTCACACAGAATATTTATTTTTTATTTTTTAAGACTATTCCACCAGGGGGCAGGTATGGTAATCCTAGCACTCTGGGAGGCTAAGGTGGGTGGAATGCCCAAACTCACAGGTTTGAGACCAGCCTGAGCAAGAGCGAGACCTCCATGTCTAAAAATAGCCAGGTGTTGTGGTGGGTTCCTGTAGTCCCAGCTACTCAGGAGCAACTCTTAAGCCCAAGAGTTTAAGGTTGCTGTGAGCTAGGATGTCACAGTACTCTACCCCAGGGTGACAAAGTGAGACTCTGTCTCAAAAAGAAAAAAAAAAATGCTATTCCAAATGGCACATGCATTTAACACTCTCATTCCACTAAATGAAGTAAAATCTCAAAGATAACTCTGACAATACAGACAGGAAGCCAGATGTGCCTTTTAGGCAATGACTTTCTCTTGCCTGGAAAACTACAAAGTGAATTTGAAACCATGGGCAGCACAGTGGCAGTCACATGGATGAGTTTAAAAAAAAAAGAGGAGGAACAGTAACATCAGGAGCCTTTAAGATGCTTTCTAAATTCAGAATCAGCAGAATATTTGTGTTGGCAGCATCTCTTAACTCGCAGCAGGAGATTTGACAGAATGCACTCTATACATAACCCATGGAAGCCCCAGCTCCAGAGGAGAGTATTTGCATAAACAGAATCCTAGAGACCATGTCATCACTATCTTTCTCTTCCTCCTCTTCCCTCTCTACCCTTCAAGCCGGTCGTATTGAGTTTCCTGGGCCACCTTCCATGAACATCAAGGAATGCAACAGAGATGAATGCTGCATCCACACCAGCAGGGCCACAGCAAGAGAAAACTGTTTGTACACTCTTCATTTCTCAGTACAAGCAAGTATCTGAAGACTTTGCACCTGTTCTTGTTAGCCCTGGCAAGTGCTGTCTGTATTTATATTAATAGAATGATGTTTTCATAACAAAATGGACGTGCAGCGATTGTGGCACTCACTCTGAAGGCTCTCGTAAGTGCGCAGATCGGGGGAGGGGAAACTCTTACATAAAGTCCCATGGCAAGGGAAAAAGACCCGCGAATCCCAGGCTGAATCATCAGGACAGTTTGAGAACTTCTGGAATGATCAGATTCAAGTACTGAAAATTAAATTAGATGTTCAATAAAGGGGAAAATACCCTGGATATAAATGGGCTTTCCGTGGGTACGTTGAAGCGATGGATTCCTTTGTGCTCCATCTCCTGTTTCTGTAATGTGTGTCTTATCTCCCCAGAGTGGAGCTGAGAACTGCTGAGATCATTCTTGGCTCCATTCCTGCAAGTTTGTTTTGAGTCACCAGTGTAAATATTGCCCACCCAATCTGTACATTTGCACAAATTAACTGAAACCAGCTACCCAATTCCTTGCTCATATTTGGATCCGTTGATTAACCCTGACAGCTGTAACCTCATTAGTCCAAGCTCTGGCCGGAGCTCAGCAGCTGTCAGATTAGAAGGAAGTGGACTCACTGAAGTCTCCGCCATGGACCAGACATGCTAAAATCAATAGGCACTCTAAAAGGTTCCAGTTAGGATTCTCTCTAATTTATGTTGTGTGGTGGGCTTTTCCCCTCAATCTGTAACGAGCCTGAAATCGGTTGCTAACGGAGAGAGCAGGGCTCTATCACAAAGCGGGAACACGGGTTTTACCTGAAGATACTGGATCTGCGTAGTTGAAAATGAGTCTGTAGCATGCGTTGTAACACAGACACCTTAATATATTTTAAAATATTAGTTCCTAATGTATTTTTTGGCAAAAGAGATTTTGTTAGTTTTGACAAGGAGCCAACAGTGTCCTGACTAGAGAAACAAGAAGGATCCTGCAGCTGATGCGCACTGGAAAAGTAGAGATAAAAAGTGAGGAAAAGTTAGAAAAGTCCCACTCCAGTGGGAATGTGGTTTCCCTGAACAGAGTACGAGGTTCTTGGAGTGAATTCTGGTCATCCCTATAGGAGTCTGTAAGGAGGAAGTGGGAAGGGAAAATTCTCAATACGGTACAACCTCCCTAGTGGACCACCTCGCCACCTTGACCTCCTCAAGTTGACCTAATTTTCATGAACTAAACCTGCACGACATGTGGCCTACTTCCTTATGTTGACCACCTCCATATGTTGTCCAGTTTGTTACAGTCAACTTACAGAGGTTTTACTGTATCTACTAATTAAACCTGGGAGTTCTATGGAAAGAGAAGGTTTGTCCTCCACCAAAGTATTGAAAAAGACAGAAGCAGGTGAGATGCAACATGCAAATGCTCCTTGCAGCATTTTCTTTCCTTCCTTCCTTCCTTCCTTCCTTCCTTCCTTCCTTCCTTCCTTCCTTCCTTCCTTCCTTCCTTTTCTTTCTTTTCTTTTTTTCATTCTTTTCTTTCTTTCCTCTCTTTCTTCTTTGGGGGACAGAATCTCAGTCACCCTAGGGTTGAGTGGCATCATAGCTCAAGCAACCCCAAACTCTTAGCCTCAAGCAATCCTCTTGCCTTTGCCTCCCAAATAGCTAGGACTACAAGCACCTGCCATAGCACCTGTGGGGTTTTTTTCTAATTTTTTGTTTGTTTGTTTGTTTTAGTAGGGATGGGGTCTGGCTCTTGCTCAGGCTAGTCTCCAACTCCTGAGTTCAGGCAATCCACCCACCTCGGTCTCCCAGAGTGCTAGAATTACAGGCATGAGCCACCATGCTTGGCTTTTTTTTTTTTTCCAGATTGATATGAGAGTACAAATGTTTAGGTTACAATGTTTTCATTTCTAAGGCAAAGTTCAAGGTGTAGTTGAGCCCTTCACCCAGAGGGTGTGTTATATGCTTGTACACATCAGGTGAGAACTTGCCAATCTCCCTCCCACTTCCCATTTCCCATCCCCCCCCACTAGAATATATTTATATTTTTCTCTGTGTAGGCACATAGTTGTTTATATCTTGGTTTCATATTAGTATTGAGTATGTTGGATACTTGCTTTTCCATTCTTGTGATATCTTACTAAGAAGAATGTGTTTCAGCTCCATCCAGGTAAATGCAAAGGATGTAAAATCTCCATTGCTTTATGGCTGACTAGTATTCCATGGTATACATATGCCAGTTTGTTAATCCATTCATGAATTGATTGCTTTCATGTCTTGGTGATTGTGAATTGAGCTACTGTAAACATTCTAATGCAAATGTCCTTGTGGTAAAATGATTTTCTTGTTCTGGGTAGATACCAAGTAATAGGATTGTGGGATCAAATGGAAGATCAACTTGTAGTTCTTTGAGAATTCGCCTTACTTCTTTCCACAGAGGCTGTAATAGTATGAAATCCCAACAGAAGTTCCTTCTCTCCACATCCATACCAGAATCTGCAGCTTTGGGGTTTTGCAATGTGGGCTATTCTCACTGGGGTTGGGGATATCTCAGAGTGGTTTTGATTTGCATTTCTCTGATGATTAGGGATGATGAGCATTTTTCTGTGTGTTTGCTGGCCATTCATCTGTCTTCTTCAGAGAAGTTTCTGTTTGAGTCTCTTGCCCAGTTATAAATGGGTTGTTTACTCTTTTCTTGTTGATTAATTTGAGTTCCCTGTAGATTCTAGTTATCACACCTTTATCAGATGCATAACATGCAAATATCTTCTCCCATTTCTAAGGCTGTCTGTTTGCTTGGGTTGTTGTACTCTTAGTAGTGCAGAAGCTTTTTAGTTTGATCATTTCCCATTTAATTATTTTTGGGTGTTACCCCTTGCAGCATTTTCACTGGGAGGATATAGGATAGTGGAGCAGAAGATTCTCTGAGAGAAGTCTCAAGACTTCAGCTCTGGTCCTAGTGCTTCCACAGACCACCAGTGGGGACTTTGGATAAGTCCTTAATCACTCTAAATCTCAGTAGTCTTGTTTATAAAATGAAGTTTTCTAGATGATCGTAATGGTCCTGTCCACCTATAGTGATTGATGACTCTTTGTACAAATACATTGTCACAAGAAGTTACTCTGCCATGGCCCCACATGTAGCTACACGCTAATTTTTTAGCTTTGGGGCAATTCTCTTCCTCTCTTTCCCAGAGCCCATTAGCCCATTATGCAAACAGGTGCTGTCCTTTGGCACCCCCTGGTGGTATCTGCAGCTGTTACACCTGCCTTAACCGTGGAATCCATAAGAATTACTAACTGTGGGGTCTGGTAGAATAAGGTCCAGAATCCTGGTTACAAGGAGAAAAAAAAAAATCCAAAATCCATCTCATTTTTGTTGCATTATAGGTTCTAATTCACTGTTTCACAGACTTCTAAGTGAGCATTCTTATTTTTAAAAGAATCTGTATCAATCAGATGTTTTATTGGCATCATTATAAACGTCTAGCTTGCTTAGGATTAAAGGATTTACCAAATGGCAACAAATTCTACTTCATTGTTGTGAGAAAATCGATTAAGAAAATAGGACGCTTTTAGGTATTTAGTAGAAGCCAAATGCTTCCTTTGCACATGACTAAAATTCCCAGAAATATTGGATAAGGTGTACCCTAACATTTCTGAAGTACAGATTAAGGTAACATGAATGTATTAAAAGTTTTCTGAACCTTTTCCTTCACTGTAAAACTCATTTACAAAGAAAGTTCTAGAAGTCAGAAAAAAATTCTGTACTCAATAATAACCTACAATCTGAATTATCAATTGGAGTATATTTGTCCTAATCACATCAGTGCTATTTCTTTCATTTATAGTTATATTCTGTTGCCATGATTTTGGAACTATATTGAAACTAGTAAAAGAAAAAGAAGTCTTGGATTTAGTATAAAAACAGATACAACATTTTTAATCCAAATGATTTCAAATGCCAAAAGTTATGACTATGCAAAGAAACTAAGCAAATACAGTGTAAAGGGAAAGGGAAAAAAGCCACAACAATAACTTAATTATTCTAAGTTATGTTGATTTAGTTTGATATGATTATAACAACTATAACTGTTTCCAGGTAGAGTTAAAAAAAAAAAAAAAAACAGTCACAGGAAAGAGAAAAGTCAATATTCCCTAAAGGAGAAAAACATTTCTTTGCCATGTTTACTTGACTCCTTCTGGCAAAAGGCTGTTAACAATTGTACCACACAGTTCAACCAGAGCTTGTCTCCAGAAAAAAATATATATAATTGCATCTCAGAGATTTGGTTTGGAAAAATCTGCTTTTGTTTCCAATGCCTTGTCTCTTTTCAACCACGTTTATAAGCATTTTCCAAGCTCTTTACGAGCACTTTGCCTGCCTCTCTACACTCCTAAATATCACCCTCTGCTCCTTATGGCAGGCCACGTTTTTAGCCTTGGCCAAGGAATGAAACATTGGTTCACCTCCAAGACTGCCATTAAATCTACCTCATTTATTGACCAGCAGGAGGTGCACCACCCGACTGAGGGCAGCCTTAACTACAACGGTGTGGAGTTCTCGCTGGCGTCCCAGACCACTACCCTGTTAAATGACTGGCGGGCCCCTTGGGCCAGGTAAATCCTACTGTTGACATATCAGTGGCAATGCCCTTGGAGCACCTTTGATCCAGTAGTATGCTGTCTCCATTCGGGGGGGAGGGTATTTTACTGTGTGTTAAATAAAAGTAACCAGGTATAGAGAAGTGAAGGAAACAAAGTGAGCTCCTACTGGAAGAATAAGCCACTTGTACTTCTCTGCAGTAGATACCAGCCCTATTAGGACATCAAGTTAAAGGGAAAAAAAGCTTTGAGAATTTCAGTCTCTGGGCAGAACCACCACAGTGCCTCCCCTGCCCTTGAGGTGGTCAGCAGTAAACTGCCCACCAATGTGCCAGCTGTGTTTTCACTGCCAGATGACCTCTTGGCAGGCATTTCTTTGCTTTCCTCATCACCACTCTGTCATTCTGTAAAAATGTGAGTTCTCTCAGCACAGTGACTGTTTTAAACAACCTTGAGTGCTTGAATACACTGCTTCATAACAGTGCCCACAGTATCTGCTTATATTTTTAAGAGGCTGATAAAAGATTATATTCAATACAAGGGTGGCGGGGGTTTCCTTTTCTTGATGCAATTAAGTACATTAAAATGTGCCAGATGGGAAACCCTAGATATCTGAATAATCATTTTACTCACAGACTGTCAGACGGCATCAGGCAATAATCCCTTAAATGCTCCCGTTTTAAACCCTGCAAACACATGCCTCTCTCAGCCCTGACCCAGAGTGACCAGGTTAGATGGTCAGGGCTCTCAAATCTGAATGCTGATTCAGGCCTTCTCTCGTGGCTGCCAATAATAGTTCGTTGAGGAGCCAAATTTAGTGGTGGTTTCTTATGCTGTGGATACCTGTCCAGCAGGAATTGGACTGTGACCACAAGCCATTTTCCTTAAGCCACAGAATAACTGTCAGATGCTGAGTGTTGATAGTTACTACTTGCCAGGCTCAGCAGCCTGCACGTAAAAGACTTTCACCTCCAGCTTTAACCCACAAGGAAGCAAGTTTTGTCAATATGCAGAAAGGCCTGGGAGTGATCATTCAGTGTTTGATCCTCAGTTCTTTGAAAAGAGAAACAAAACAAAACAATCAGAACTCCAGCACCACCACATTTCTCCTCTTTTCTCCCCCTTAGCTTGGCTCTCTTTTCCCTACTCTTGTGTTAATGATTTTCTATTTTATTGCACTAATGTATTAACCGTAAGCTGCATCAAATCCTTTTGGTCATCAGTGGGAATTATATGTGTTTAAATTACAGGTCCTATTAATGTATTGACTTCCCCTGAAAGCTAAGAGTATTTTTGAAATGTTTTTCTAACAGTCTTTCTCGTGGAGGCAAAGAGTTCCATTTTCCTCTCATTTTACAGAAGAGGAGTCTAGGCCTGCCTCTCTGGAGTAGTACCACGCTAAGCAGAAGGTCATATCAGTAGTAAAGGGTAGAAACAAGCAAACAAACAAAATCAGAAAGATAAGCCAATGCTGCTAATCGTTTCAGGGCATGTTGAGACTTCTGCATGTGTTCTTGAGTTGAGTCCAGCCGACTTGGACAATGTGTTTCAGGTTAAGTGTTAACATGAACAGACAGAAGTTTACTCTGGGTAATGCTGACTTCCTGGACCCCAGACTGTACCAATTTCTGTTTCATTTCCCATAAACGAACAGTACTGTCATGCATGCTAGTATCTGAAAAATATTATTCCTTAAACCACAAAGTACCATAAGCTCTCGGTAGTAAAAATGTTTCAAATGATGAATCAAATATAAATATGCAAATACAATTATGTATATATGTGTACACTGTACATATATATGTATTTGTAAATGAGGAAAAACAAATATGTTTGCAACTAGAGTGATTTACATTTGGGCTAGGAGGTCTAAAGTGCACTCGAGTGGGAAAAGTAAACTAAACTAAGCTTGCCCTAAAGTGAGAAGTAAAACTATGATTGAATTTAGAAGCTATCATACTTCTGTTGACTGTCACTGGCAGTCTTCCGTGAGATGAAAAGCATCATCATCTTTTGTTAGAGTAAGTTTGAATCTCTGATATTTGCTCAGAAGCAAATTTGTGATTGTAATTTTTTTGTATGTAGAGCAATCTATCTTTGTAAATTTGTAGAGTTTTAAAACTGAGAAGCTCTGGGCTTCATGTGTTCTGATTCATTCACCCTTGCAAACGAGGACAGTGGGGCCCAAAGAGGTTGAGCAGATGCTCCGAGGTCACGCAGCTTGAGTCAAGACCTTGTAGGTGACGCTGGACCTCTCCCTTCCTGCCTTCACAGCTCACTCTTTCCACCACATCGTAAGTGCTATGTATTGAGATTTGTTTGTCCAATGAATAACACCGATCTGACCTCTTCTCTTGCATCTCCCTTGTTGAAAACCCAATTCAAACAGTTAAGATCAAAGGGCGGCACATGTGGCTTAAAGGAGTAGGGTGCCAGCCCCATATACTGGAGGCTGCCCCGGCCAATAACTGCAAAAAATAAGGTTAAGATCAAGCCTTCTGGCTCTGTAGGCTCCTGAGCTTTTTCCCCAAACTGCCAACTCTAATTAATGTCTACTAAATATGTACTATAATTGTCTTATGCGTGGACACCCACAGAAGTTCTTCTAAGTGCTAAAGCTTATAATATATGCAGCAGACTGAGGGTTACAAACAAAATCAATTCTGTGGGTTTGTTCTTTTTTTTTTTTTTTTTTTGTAGAGACAGAGTCTCACTTTATCGCCCTGGGTAGAGTGCCGTGGCGTCACACTGCTCACAGCAACCTCCAGCTCTTGGGCTTAAGCGATTCTCTTGCCTCAGCCTCCCGAGTAGCTG
>CAUYON010035582.1:0-17043 GCA_963573935.1 Arctocebus calabarensis
AAAAAAAAAAAAAAAAAGCCAACAATCCCATATATCAATGGGCAAGAGACATGAATAGAACCTTCTCTAAAGAAGACAGACGAATGGCTAACAAACATATGAAAAAATGCTCATCATCCCTAATTATTAGAGAAATGTAAATCAAAACCACCCTGAGATACTATCTAATCCCAGTGAGAATGGCCCACATCACAAAATCTCAAAACTGCAGATGCTGGCGTGGATGTGGAGAGAAGGGAACACTTTTACACTTGTGGTGGGTCTGCAAACTAGTACAACCTTTTTGGAAGGAAGTATGGAGAACTCTCAAATAATTCAAGCTAGACCTCCCTTTGATCTTGCAATCCGATTACTAGGCATCTACCCAGAAGGAAAAAAATCCTTTTATCATAAGGACACTTGCACTAGACTGTTTATTGCAGCTCAATTTATAATCGCCAAAATGTGGAAACAATCTAAATGCTCACCAACCCAGGAATGGATTAACAAGCTATGATATATGTACACCATGGAATACTATTCAGCCATTTAAAAAAAAACGGAGACTTTACAGCCTTTGTATTAACATGGGTGGAAGTGGAACATATTATTCTTAGTAAAGCATCACAAGAATAGAGAAGCATGAATCCCATGTACTCAAGTTTGATATGAGGACAATGACAATTATTGATATGGTGGGGGTGAGGGAAGAGGAGAGCAGAGAGAGAAGGAATGAGGGAGGGGTGGGGAAAGGAAGAGGAGAGAGAGGGAAGAAGGGAGGGGGTGGGGTCTTGGTGTGTGCCACACCTTTTGGGGGCAAAACATGATTGTAAGAGGGACTTTACCCAACAAATGCAATCAGTGTAACATGGTTTCTTGTACCCTCAATGAATCTCTAACAATAAAAAAAAATTTTAAAAAGACCCCCGGTGGGGGGGAAGAAAATTATCAAGTACTTTACCTCTGTGGATCAGGAGAGGAAGAGAAGAAATAAGGAGTCTGTCCCTAAACAACAGCATTATCAGTTAACATTTGTTGAATAATAGCTATGTGCTAGGCCAAGCAGGATGCTAAACATCTTCTATGGATTAGCTAATCTTCATAGCTTGAAACAAGAAGGTGCTATTACTTTTTTTTTTTTTGACAGAGTGTCACTTTGTCACCCTCAGGAGCATGCTGTGGCATCATAGCTCACAACAACTTCAAACTCCCAGGCTCAAGCAATCTTCTTGCCTGAATCTCAAATTACAGGCACCCACCACAATGCCCAGCTATGTGTTTTTCAAAGACAGGCTCTCACTCTTGCTCAGGCTGGTCTCGAACTTGTGAACTCAATCCACCTGCCTCAGCCTCCCAGAGTGCTAGGATTACAGGCATGAGCCACCATACCTGGCTACTGTTCTTGTTTTTAAAAACAGATGTGAAGCTCAGAAAGGCTGAACAAATTATTCAAAGTAACAAATAGTGAGGGCACTATTTGAACCCAACCCCTTCATTCTGACTTCAGAAGCTTGCCCTGAATGCTTAGTCCTAGAACATCATTTCAGAGTTTCAGGCATCTTCCTTTAAGGCAATCCATTTTAAGTACATTCAGGATAATACCAAACCAAGGTCCTATACTGTGAACTTGAGGTCCATGTTGCATAAAAGTATGTGCATAAAACCATATTCTTAGAAATATGGGGTTTTTAACTTGTCAGTAAGTTTGGCCTTTATTTCCAAGGCAAACTTCACTTAATTTTAAGCACACGTTAAGTACAGTGGCAAAGTCAAACACAGCTTAAACAGAGTGGGAACTTGAGCTCCTTGCAACAAGGAAGGTCAGCAGCCTCCATCCTATGTAGCATAGTTTCTGATTCCAGGCCCACCTGCCTAACAAACCACCACACAAAGCAAAAGACAGCTATTTCTGACTCTTTCCAATTGTCGTATACTTCTAAAGGCTTTCAGAAGAAGCTTTAGTTCTCTTCATATACCTAGTACCTTAAGCTTTATATAAGAATTAACTTAGATGAGGCACTGACACCAACCAGAAGCCAACAAAATCTGACAAATCAATCAAACCCAAATGCCTAAGGTAATCGAACTTGAGCTAGGGGTTACAGTAGCATAGGCCCATCAATCCATAAACAATGCTTCAGTAACAGCTGCTAAAGCTTATTTCCCTCTGGGTCCATGTTCACCGGATCCTGCCGACTACGCCATTTGTCACATGTCACTTCTGACACTTCTTGCCAGGACCCACGACTGGCCAGGTCTCAGGCCCAGCTTAACTAGGTTCCAGAGGCAGATGCTAAGTTACTTTGCTCAGGTTCACTTTCTCTTAAGTGCCTAAGGGCTATCTACTTTAGCTGGAGAGAGAAAGAGAGAGAGTGTGTGTGTGTGTCTTAGAGTAAAGCAGTCTTCTTAGAAAGACAGACCTTAGTCTTTAGTAGAGCTTAGTAATCTTCAGCAGAGAGATACCGTGCTGGCATTGTTCAGGAGTCAGAGTAAGCGGGCCGTGATGGAATTCGTATGCTCCTTGACTGCCGTCTCCTTCAGCCTAATATAGAGCTAATCACGTGCCTCTCAACACCACGGGTGTAGAGACTGCCAATTTACCACTGCTCTCATTTCGAAAGCTCTAGTGCTTGTTAGGAGAGCTAAATCCCTCTCCACACCTTTTCCACCCACATGTTCCATTATTGAGCAACGCAGGTATTTCTTATAACTCTCACTCCTCCTAGCCACAGGCTATATGGGCTCCAACAAACAGCCTTTTGCCAAAGAAACTGGGAGGAATCAACAGCCCTAGTTTGACCTGTTCATTTCAAGATTCAGTTTCCTCATCTATAAAATAGACACGAACTCCTGGGAGGAGGCTCTAAGGTTTAAAAGAGAAATATGAAATTGCCTCCATGGTGTGTTAAGAGTCTCTAGGCTTGGTGCCCTAGCTCAGTGGTTAGGGTGCCAGCCACATGCACCAGGCCTGGTGAGTTCGCAATGACAACAACAAATACAGCCGGGCAGTTGTGGCAGGCGCCAGTAGTCCCAGCTACTTGGGAGGCTGAGGCCAGAGAATCGCTTAAGCTCAAGAGTTTGAGGTTGCTGTGAGCTGTGACTCTACAGAGGGCGACATAAGAGACTCTGTTTCCAAAAAAAAAGAAAGAAGAAAGTCTCTCATCATTAGCGATTCAAAAACCCAGTTCCCAGATTTCCTGAAAAGAGAAGGAGGTGGAGTCAGACAGGACAAGATAGGAAAATGTGGATTGCATTGATTACTGGGTGCCCAGGGGCCCACAGAATACCCCAGGTGTTTCTTCAGCAGCAGCACATCCTACTCTCCTGTCCAGACACTGGGAAACGTCTGGAGCGCAGTACAGATGCTGCACCTGACGTGAAGTTTGCAGTAAGTTACCACAGCCTCGGGGATCGCGGTAGGGACTTTAACTCCTTTAATTTCCCCAGAGGGCCTCTACCCTGCTGCGGAACTTCCACTCGCAATAAACTGTTAGACTTTGTAATTGGTAGTGCCTCTTCCTAGAGCTCTTAACCACTCACCTGACCCAGATTGCGGCCTGGACCGGAGCCTCCCCGCCGCTCACTCGCAGTAATGCAATTACCGCCTCGTGGAGCTCGGCTCAAGGTGCAGGGGCTGCTGGCTGTCACCCGGCTCTAAGCCACGCCCTCCCAGGAGCCCGCACGCTCAGACACCCAGGGAGGGATGTGGGCAGGAGGGGCTGGCGGGATTCGCCACGCTCGGGGTTCTAACCCACCGGGACCCTGCGGCAGCGCGGGCCAGGGTCCCGAAAGAGGGGTGCGGAAACCACTGCAGCCCCTGCCACTTGAAGCCAAGATCGAGAGAGGAAACAGACGATATAGCAGTTCTGAATACTCGGGCGTCCCTCCCCGACCCCTCCCCAGCCCCAAATTTCAGGAGAAAAGCTCCTCCTGGGTGTCCCAGAGAGGAAAAGGGCAGGCTCAGAGCACACAGGCCTGCCTCCTCAGGATCTGACTGGCTTCACTCTTTGGGGAGTTGTCCAGGGTGTTTGCTCACTTATGTTATCTTTTCAACCCAGATGCCTGTTCATAAGAGCCATGCCTCTGCCCGGGACTGAGACATTACAGGGCTCCTTTCCTGGTGGTGAGGACAGCCCTGAGCTGAGTGGGATTGGGCAGCCTGAATGGGAACCCCCCTCACTGTTCATGACTTGCAGAGTCCACAGCGTTGAGAAGTAACAGCAAACAAACACTCTGCCTCCCAGCCCAGGGGCCACTGGCTCAGGCAACCTGGGTTTGCAACATGATTTCGCTATGTGACTCTTATCTAGTGTCTTAGCCGCCCTGTGCCTCAGATTTCCCAGTTACAGAATGAGGGTGAGAGGGAAGTAATCTCATGGGGTGCTAAATGACGTGGCATACATAAAGGACTCAGAGAAAGCAGTGCCTGGATCACAGAAGCTCTTACAGAGTGTTGGCTGACAGCCATTTATGAAGCTCCTACTGTGTGCCCACGCTTTTAGACAACAGTGAATGGGCATAGATCTTCAAAGAAAGCAGGCAAGATGGGAGACAGAGGAGCAAGTGTGGTACAAAGAAGAAGACAAGGACAGTGAGGCAGGCAGGGCACATGCTGCAGAAGAGGGACTAAGAAGTCCAGGCCACATGCCCCAGTCAGCTAAGCCAAGTGCATCTGTGAAAGAAGAGAGGTGAGGATCCAACTGTGGACCAGCTGGATATAGGCTATCAGGGGCTAGTTTAACAGGTTGGCCAGGCTCCAGGGGCAGGACTGATGCAAAGTACACATGTAGCTCTGAAACATGGAGGCTTCTGACTCAAACCTCCAACATGGAAGGAACAGGTGGGTCTCTCCTCAGAGGTATGAGGCCCAAAAAGGCCCTCCCTGAGAAGGAAGGGAAGAGGGCACCAGGCAGTGTTGTCATTCATGGGCCCAGAAATGACCAGGAAGGCACTGGGGTACCTTCACTGTCCAGAATATAGATTTGTGGCTTTTTCATTTGGGCAGGGAGGCTAGAGTGGGAACTCTGGTGGCTGGAGGTTATTGAGGGTAGGATGCAGGAGCTAAGAGGGGGAAATGGAAGAACTAGGCTAAGTGGGGCCTCCTAAAAACAAAGTCACCTGCAAAAGGCTCTGCCTGGCCTCCACTATCCTTCCCCACCTCTTTCCAACCTCTCCCTTTTTTTTTTTTTTTTTTTTTTGAGACAGAGTCTCACTTTGTTGCCTCTGGTAGAGTGCCATGGTGTTGTAGCTCACAGCAATCTCAGACTCTTGGGCTCAACCGATTCTCTTGCCTCAGCCTCCAGAATAGCTGGAACTACAGGTGCCTGCCACAATGCCCAGCTATTTTTAGAGACAGGGTCTTGATCTAGCTCAGGTTGGTCTCAAATTCTGAGCTCAGGTGATCTGCCCACCTCGACATCCCAGAGTGCTGGGATTATGGGCGTAAACCACCGCGCCCAGCCTCCTCTTGCCTTTTTTGACCCCAGGCACAAGAGGCTTCTTCTGCAGTTTTGGAACACTGTCCTCAGAAACTGAAAGGCAGTTATCATCATCAGGTCACAGACCATTCAAAGCAGGGGTGCAGTTCTACTTCTGAGCAGCTTCACAGAAGTTTCACTTTGAGCAGTTTCACTTCTGAGTGATTTCACTTTTGTTTACAGACCACAGATCTTCTAAGTCTTTGTTCAAGCACTTCAGTCATTCATATATTAACATCTTGACAGGTTTTCTTAACAATCTATCACAGTCACACATATATATAACACATATGTATAGATATATATATATAAAACATAAATGAGAGCATATAACTATAAATTCTATATAAAGATACTAATTTTATTTTTGAAATTATGCTTTTTAACATTCAATCTGGGAGGATTTTTTTCTGATTTAAAATGCTTTTGCCATATTAACAGATCTAGGAGCTCTTCTTGTCTGTGGACCAGCATGGGGAGGTCTCCCCCTACTTTGCTCATTCTTGCATTCTCAGCACCTGCCATGCTGACACCTAGCTGGCACCAGTAACATATGTTAGTGACACTGACTGTTCCTATTATTCTTGGAGGCTTTCTACTTAACTCTTAGCATATGCAAAGCAAAATAGAGTGTCATGTGATAATAGATTTCAACTTTATATGCCATATTTCTTGAGTTTTAGCCTTTTCTTCCTTTACTTTGATATTTCTCTGAAAGAAGCATAAGATACAGTCATTATTTCCTGAACCACCAGAGCTAATGTTACCTTTTAACATGATCCCTGAATTTCTTAACTTTCTTTGTAAGCAGTATGGATTGTGTTACTTTATGATATGTGACCATGAGAGATGACATTAGCCTCCCATCATTTTCCCAAACATTCTAAGGATGCGTCATTAGGCACTTTAATCATTCTGTGAACCCCAGAGCATGAAGCACCCTTATGCAGACTCTGCAACATAACCCACTGTGCAAAGGACTGTGAGGCATGGCCTGGTGCTCCCAGGCTATACCTGCACATCAGGGCACTATGCTGAGTATTGCAGACAGTTGAAACATAGATGGTGGTGCCTGTGGCTCAAGGAGTTGGACGCTGTCCCCATATACTGGAGGTGGTGAGTTCAAACCCAGCCCCGGCCAAAAACTGCAACAACAACAAAAAAAAAGAAAGAAAGAAAGAAAAGAAACATAAAGCTAAGTATCTGTGTATCTAAGCATACATAAACACAAAAAAGGCACAGTAGTAATACAATGTAAAAGTTTTTTTAGACAGCATACCTATTACTTACCATGAATGGAGCCTGCAGGATTGGAAGTTGCTTTGGGTGATTCAGTGAGTGAATGGGAAGGCCTAGTGACTTTATAAACTTAGGCTGCACTAAATTTATTTTTTAAAAATCATAAAGTGAGGTTCGGCACCGGTACCGGTAGTACAGTGGTTACAGTGTCAGCCACATACTCTGAGGCTGGTAGGTTCAAACCGAGCCCAGGCCAGCTAAAAAACAATGACAAATGACAACTGCAACAAAAAATAGCCAGGCATTATAGCACCTGTAGTTCCAGCTACTTGGGAGGCTGAGGCAAGAGAATCGCTTGAGCCCAGGAGTTTGAAGTTACTGTAAGCTGTGATGTCACAGCACTCTACCGAGGGCAACAGTGAAATTCTGTCTCAAAAAAAAAAAAAAAAATCATACAGTGATTGCACTACAACCTTGCAGCTGCTACAATGTCACTAGGCAATAGGAATTTTTCAATTCCATCATAATCATATAGGACTGCCATTGTATTTGCAGTTCTTTTTTGAGGAAAATGTCATTATGTGACATGTAACAATACAAGTTTTGAAACAGGGTGTGTAACACACCACAGGGACACATGTGAAAAACAAAGAAGGGCAGTGTGAACCCTTTAGAATCAGCTAGGTTGAATAATTTCAATGGGTATTGGGCTATAGGAGTAGTCCCTAGTTGCCTGGCACCTGGTCCTGGATGGCTAGGGCAGAGAAGTATGTACTCTTTAGGTGTATACAGAGGCCAGGAGGAAAAAGTGGACTCTGGACTGTTAGTTTACATATCAAAGATGTGCTCCAGGTTGGGTCCTTATTACCCTGAAGAATTGGCTAGCACAGGCCAGGTTGGGTGGCTCATAGCTGTAATGCCAGCTCTCTGGCAAGCCGAGGCGGGTGACTTCTTGGAGCTCAGGAGTTCTAGACCAGCTTGAGCAAGACTGAGACCCCATCTCTACTAAAAACTGAAACACTAGCTGGGCATAGTGGCACATACCTGTAGTCCCAGCTACTCAGGAAGCTGAGGCAGAAGTATCACTTCAGCCCAGGAATTTGAGGTTGCTGTGAGCTATGACACCATGACACTCTACCCAGGGCACAGAATGAGACTCTGTCTAAAATATATAATATAACATGATGTAATACAATATAATATAATATAACATAATATATAAATAAAATAATTGGCTAGCACTGAGAGATGTAGTCTCACCCCAGCCAAAAAGGTATTTTGTTTTGCTTTGTTTCTATGTGTGATCACATACTAAGATACAGAAAAGTTAAAAATTACATTATTTACAATACACAGTTCCTGTGCTGCTTCCACCATAAAAATGACACAGTCCCCCAGCAGCCTGAGAACTGTCCCAAGAACAGACTCTTTCGCTCCAGGCCAAGTCCGCCACTCCACAGCCTCCTTCCACCTGATCTCCCTCAGAGGACACCCATACACAGCCCTGACAGCGAGTTCATCTGGCAAAGTAAATACACAAATCTAAACTTCCTCCTTACTGGAATCTGGAAGGCCTAAAGGCATGTGTCTTCCGCTTCCTGACAGAAAAGGCCAAAAGGCCTCAAGCACTGCACTGAAGACACATCTCCCTGCCAGACATAAGCCGGCAGAGGAACATGAAGACTCCCACTTTCACATATACTCACACGCAAATCCAATGTCACACATACACTCACAGTTCCAGTGTCACACACACACTGGCAGTTCCCGTCACAGATACTCATACTCCCATTCTCACACATACTCACCTATAGATCCTGTGTCTCTCACACACACTCACATGCACACATAGTCACACAAATGAGTGCTAGGATGAAATGGAGGGAAGTGCTTATGGAAGTCTAGGCCAAAAGACCTTATGAAATGAGAAAACTTCATGAAATAGTGAAATGTAAAATTTTTACAGAGATGTAAATATGAGATGTTAAAAAATACATACAAGGAAAGAGAAGAAGATACAGGGTAGGGGAGAGGTAGCCAGGAAAGCACCAGAAGTCCCACCCTGTCATTCTTCTTGACCTGAAGCAGCCACCTACCTGCAAGGTGACCAAGACAAGAGAAAAGTCCATGACTGAAACTAAAGGCTCCATTTGCGCCAAAGCTTAGAATTGCCCATGGTACAATTAGATCCAATTAAGCAACATGTAAATAGCCCCAAGAACCATCAAGTTGATCTTCAGGTATGATTAGGTTCTACAGTAGAATGTCCTGGAGCAGCTGAGGTTGTTGTAGCCAGGAGCTTGTCACAGGTGAAGAGTCCTGGCTGCCTGTAAGCAGCTCCTCAGGATAAATGTGCATCTACCACATTTTTGGAAGAGGCATTTGACTTTCTAGTCTACACAATCACATGGCTTCCCTTAGCCTGGACTTCCAGTCCTAGAATGCTGACCTCCACAGACAAGAAAGAAATGGAAAAATGGAAGCAGGACCAGATTGTGCAGCACTGGGGATAGGCAACTTCCAGGTCGTGAGTCCCATACACAGCAAATTACTTCAGCACGAGTCCCAAAGAGAGCTCAAGTTGTCCAAGGCACTAATATCTGAATATCTGTTTCATCTGATGCTTCAAATTCAGTGCTACAGCCTAGATTTCACTCATGCAGCTAAGGAACATCTAGCTTTTCTCCAGAAGCTCCAAGACTCAATCCCAGTTACTAACTGCAGCCCCAAACATCCTGACTAGTCATAATACAGGTGCACATTTGCACATGGATGACATGCTTCCCCCTGTACTGACAATCTGCAGGCAAGTGTCATCTTTGTTAAGCACAGCTGTGCACACCCAGCAGCATGCTGACTACTGGCTCAGTTTACTCTCAGGAACCCTCAGCAAGTCCGTCTACTTCAACAGCCTGGTCCTATCCAGAGATCCAACAGGCAGGTCAGCCAGGCTGTCATCAATCCCTGGTAGTTCACAACTTTTTGTCCATTAGCCAATGTAATATTCAGGATATTTCAACAGAACCAAAAAGTAGAAACCAGATTGAAATCCTACTTGAACTTTTACAAAGAAATAATTCTTTACAATGGCATTCCTCTGGACAATGTCCAGACTGTAACAAAAATCAAACTGCTGTTCACAATCCTGCCAGTTCCCAGTAATGATGAGGCAATGCTCCACACCTAACAACAACCTGTTGTTTCAGCTAAAGTAACTGAAAGGTGAACAGGTCACATGGAATCAGCCCATACTTTTCATCTCCACAAATTCCTCCATGTACAGCATCTTCTATCTTTATAAATACGTCCAGGCAAGTAATAATGGTCTCTTCCTTTATTCACTATAACCTGCCGAAATATCATGGAGTGGGAGCCACTCTGAAGTTTCTCTTCAAGATATGATTTCCCAACCCAACACAAAACTTAAAATTGAAGTTTCTGGGAAGCCATGATGGCTCACACCTGCACTCCAGCATTTTTAAGGCCAAGGTTGAGGGCTGCTTGAAGCCAGGAGCTCAAGACTAGGCTGGGTAACATAGTGAATCCCCGTCTTTATAAAAAGTAATTTTAGGGGTGGCACCTATGGCTCAGTCAGTAGGGTGCCGGCCCCATATACCAAGGGTGGCAGTTTCAAACCCAGCCCCGGTTGAACTGAAACAAAAAAATAGCCAGGCGTTGTGGTGGGCGCCTGTGATCCCAGCTAGTTGAGAGGCTGAGGCAAGAGAATCACCTAAGCCCAGGAGTTGGAGGTTGTTGTGAGCTGTGTGATGCCCTGGCACTCTACCCAGGGTAATAAAGTGAGATTCTGTCTCTACAAAAAAAAAAAAAAAAAAACATTAAAAAGTAATTTTAAAAACTTAGCCAGGTGTATGGTGGCACATACCTGTAGTCCCAGCTACTCAGGAGGCTAGGGCAGGAGGGTGGCCTGAGTCCATGAGTTGGAGGCTACAGTGAGCTGTGATCAAGCCACTACATGGAAGCCTGGGTGACAGAGCAAGACCCCATCTCTAAAGAAAAAAAAAAAGTAGACAAAACTGAGTGTCTGACTTGCACTTTCGCTAGTTAAATGATCTCAATCTTTGAACTTTCAAATTGTCTAAAATTTTCTGATTATTGTGTAAAAAGCAGAATATATTTGGCAGCTTATGGGCCCAATTTTCACATACATGAAAAAGACTAATGGAAGCCTGAGCACTGAGCATTATTTGTCATGACTGTGTCCCTCCAAAATGCATTTGTTGAACGAGCCCCCAGTACGTCAGAATATGACTGTATTTGGAGGTAGGGTCTTTACAGAAGTGATTAAGCTAAAATGAAGTCATCAGTATGAACTCTAGTCCAGTATGACTGGTGTCCTTTTATGTGGGTCACTACAAAGTTTTGAAGATAGACTGTTCTAGGTGCATTATTTCATTTCCAAGAAACACTGTTGACCTGTGCAAGTTTCAACTTACTCACCTAATCAGTATTGCTTGGAGGGCCTCATTTGTTATGCAGATTTTACATTCCTTGATCTTTGTGTATCTCAAAACTTTCAAAATGACCCAAGTAAGAAAAGAGTTTAGGACACAGACATATGCAAAGGGAAGGCCATGTGAAGATAGGGAGAAAATAGATGGCCAAGAAGTATGGCCTCCAAAAAAACTAAACCTGGCTGGGCTTGGTGGCCCAAGCTGTAATCCTAGCACTCTGAGAGACTAATGTGGGTGGATTGCTTGAGCTCAGGAGTTCAAGACCAGTCTCAGCAAGAGTGAGACCCTGTCTCTACTAAAAATAGGAAAATTAGCCAGATTGGTGGTAGGTGTCTGTAGTCCCAGCTACCCAGGAAGGCTGAGACAGGTGAATAATATTTTGAGGCTGCCATGTGTTATGATGACACCATGGCACTCTACCCAGGATGACAAAGTGAGACTCTTTCTCAAAAAAAAAAAAAAAAGAAAGAAAAAAAGAAACTAAACCTGCCAACACCTTTATCTCACATTTCTAGCCTCCTGAATTATAAGAAAATAAATTTCCATTGTTTGTGCCATCCAGTCTGTGGTATGTTATTATGGAAGCCCTAGCAAACTCATCTATTGGTACACCAGTAGACCAGAACAGAACAGCTTCAAAGAGAATTTGAGATTTTTTAAATGTCAAATAAGCTACAACTTAGAGTCAATAAAATAGAGAATTGTAACTCACAGGTGTTTGAAAAGATCAAATTCTCTATATTAACACATCATTACTCAACAATGTGTCCACAGTAATAAAGCTAAAATAGAGATCTCCAGGTAAAAGCTGAGGGCCTAACCAAACAGCTTGGATTTTTTTTCAAGTTTGAGAGTCACATCTTAATTCCAATGATAAGTTTGAATTGGAATGTATCAGCAAAACCCAAAGATCAAAGACCCATCATCCATGGAGAACATCCTCTTAAGTACCTCAAGAATGGAAAAGCAAGTATCCTGTGTACTCAGTACTAATCTGAAACTAGTAGATGAACAACTATAGGCCCACATTGAGAAAAACACAGTTAAATTCAAGAAGTGAGAAGGGAAGAGGAGTTTGTTAAGCTCTCACCTCTCAGATACAATGTAGAGGTGTATGGCACATATCCTGGGTGAAGAACGAAGTTATAACTGTTAGATAATTGCAAAACTTCATCTCCCTATCCCAATTATCCACTGAAAAGTTCAAACTTATGGCCCGCCCCCAGTGGCCCTTCGCACCAAAACAGTAACTCCTTATTGGCTATTCTACCATCCCATCACCTCCTCTAACCGAACCTATACAAGGTACCCTTGTCTTTTCTCTCTCTCCCTCTCTCTCTCCCCATGTGTCTCGTGTGTCTCTCTCTCTTTTCTCTCTCTCCCCCCGTGTGTCTCATATCTCTCTCTCTCTCCTCCTCTCTCTACCTTCTCTCCTCTCCTCTCTTCCCCCATCTCCCTCTCTCTCTCTCTCTCTCTCTCTGTCTCTCTCTTTCCCTTCTCCTCTCCTCTCCTCTCCTCTCCTCCTTAATGCTGCTCTGCAGCATCCCCTGCCAATAAAGACCTTTCATATAAGCCTTGGTGGTCTGTGAGGTTTCTGCCGATTGAGTGCCCCCTTCCATCTGGTGTCAGAAGCAGGACCTAATTAGGGAATTCTCCTGACCTCCCTATCTTCTTCTCGCACTCCAGGCACACAGCACCATATCAGCTGTGTCCATCCACCAAGGTGCCATAACTAGCACTCAACACCATCTCCTCTGAACTCGGGAAGTACCCCTGTGGGAGTGAGTTTTCGCTAATCGTGGGCTAGGTTGCTTACATTCCTGGTGATTCACCCGTCTCTCGAGGCTGACTTCCCAACTCCCATTAACCTTGCATGGCCTAGTTCAATGCTTCCATGCCTCGCAGGAAAATTCCTGGCTCCAGGTCTCAAGCTCTCGTCGGCCCCAAGGGTCTGACACTGTTTTCGGTTTAGTGACAACTATCCTAAACTGTGTCCTTGTTTTCTCAAACACAGCAAAGAAGGGAAAACATCCCCCCCTTTGTCCTGGTCCTCACGTGATTTCACTCACACTTTATTTCCGCAATGAATAGCCATGGGTGCAAGCTATTCTAGCCCACCTAACTACCCCTTAGGGTTCTTATTACGCCAACTGGTAAAATTAGTATTAAACTTAAAAACCAAAAGAATTAAACTCTCTACCCAGGTTTGGCCACTTTACATGCTAAATAACCAAAGTATCTAGCCAAGCTATAGTTCACTTAATTTTTCTTTAATCCAAAACTTATATAACTATTGTGAGCACCTTAGCAAATGGAGCCAGGTCCCCTATGTTCAGAACTTTTATCTTAAAACCAAGCCTAATTTATGTTTGAGTGATTCCAAAATTCTTATAGCAAAAAGCTCTTCTACTCTCTATCCCCCTGGACCCAACCTATTCGAACCAACAAATAAACCTCTGCTGTGCAAATGGCCACTGGTTTGAAACTGGAGTAATTCCAGTTCTGGCTCCACCATATTCAGCTTTTCCCTCAACCACACAGTTGCCTCCAGTCTCTGTCCCTCCTACTTCTCCATCAACCAATCTAAACTCGTCTCCTAATTCCTCCCCTCCAACTGACCCTCAGAGTTCTTCCTGCTGTCTCTCCGTCCACTTCTGGCTGCTCTAAGAAATACTTCCAGACCTCTTTATCCTCTTCTTCCTCCAGCTCCTCCATATAATTTTACAGTAATGTCCACTACTTATCCTTCACTTCCCTCTGGTCCCCTCACCTAGTCCCATTCCTGTCAGTTTCCAAAAAAAACCTTCAACTCACTTCCTAGCCCCATTCCAAGACGTAATTGAAATCAATAATGTAATTTGTTTGTTCCTTTCCCATAACTAAACTCACACACCTTAAAGTTAAACTAAGTTCCTCTACTTCTTTTTTTTTTTTTTGAGACAGAGCCTCAAGCTATCACCCTGGGTAGAGTGCTGTGGCATCACAGCTCACAATTCCTGGGCTCAAGCGAGTCTCCTACCTCTGCCTCGCAAGTAGCTGGGACTACAGGCGCCTGCCACAATGCTCGGCCATTTTTTTCTTTTTTTTTCTTTTTTTTGGTTGCAGCTGTCATTGTTGTATGGCAGGCCAAGGCTGGATTTGAACCCATCAGCTCAGGTGTACGTGGCTGGTGCCTTAGCCCATTGAGCAATAGGCACCGAGCCAATTCCTCTACTTCTAATCCTTCTCATTTTATTCAAAAGTTTCAGTTTATTACTATATCCTATAAACTTACCTAACATAATGCTTTTATTATTTTAACTAATACCCTAACCTGTGATGAGTGCAAATAAATGAGTGTGAGAGAGGGCAAAAGAGGCAGCAGATCAATTTCATAGGTCAAACAATAAGCATCCTACAGATGACATCGCAGTCCCTAACTCCCAACTAAATTAAATTATAATAACAATGTGGGAAAAGAAGTAAAGACATTTTTATTACCTGCATTCTTTGCAGACTTAGAGCTTCCACCAAAAAGGCTATCAATTGTGATAAATTAAAGAAAAGTTGTACAAAAGAAGTCTAAAAATCCTTCAACTTTCCTCTAATGCCTTATTGAGGCTTTTATTAAGTATACTAATTAAAATCCTAAAACAATAGATGGGAAAAACATTCTTATAACTTATCTCTTTAACCAAAGTTACCCTGACTTTGCACTTAAACTAAAGCACTTGGAGATGGACCCCTGACACCCCAGGTCATGTTCTTAAACACAGCCTTTAAGATAAGCATTACAATGTCACTAAGGCCATCATTCCTAACCTGCCTAAATCATCAGGGGCCAAAGGCCACTTCATAACTCAAACACCTGGACCATACTACAAATGCAGTGAAGAATCCACTGGGTATGACATTGCCCCAATCCTAGACCCCCTGCCAGGGCCATACCTTCTCTACAAAAGAAGCCATTGCAAGGCTGACTGCCCCTAGGCCCAGAGAGAACATGGGACCAACAGACTTGTTAAATCTTGCCTCTTCTGAAGACTGACAAGACCTGGCTTCTCTCACCCAAAGAAGATCATCTCTACAGAGCCAAGGGTAACCCTAATGGTGACAGGTAAAAATGATTGCCTTTCTTTTAAACACAAAAAACTAACTTTTCAGCTTTTAAACAAAGGTCAGTGGTCCTACCTCCCTGTAGCCCATTCTCTATTGTTGGGGTAGAAGGTTTTTCCCACCATCCACATCAAACTCATTTTTTATACTACATAATTGGCAATTTCTCATTTATACATTTCTTTTAATATTGCCTTCCTGTCCAGTTCCCCTTCTGGGATGTGACATACTTTCCAAATTAGGTACCACCCTCACTTTTAATTTTAAATTAATAGATGCTGACCTGTCTCCTTCTACCTCACTCTGCCTCATCCTTTCCCAAGCCATCAGAGACCCATCACCCTAACCCATTCCACCAGAATAAGTGAATCCTAAGGTTTAAAATACTAAAACCCCCTAAATTACCTCCTACTCTCCAATTCTTGTTAAACTGCACCCTGATTGCCAAAACCTATTTACCTTCACATGGACTGAACCTACCTCTCAAACTTCTTCCCAAATTACTTGAACTGTACTCCCCCAGGAATTTCGTAACAGCTCCCACTTACTTAACCAAACATTATCACAAAACCTCCAGTCCTATAATCCCTCTCCTTCAACCTTAACTCAGTATATCAATGACTTCCTACTGTATAGTCCCACCTTACATAACTCTAAATGCAACACCTGTTCCCTCCATAATTTCCTTACAAATAAGAGATATAGAATCTCTCCCTCAAAAGTTAAATTATTCCAACAAAAAATCATCGTAATGTCCTTTTGTCCCCAGACTTCAAAGCTATTACCATAGACAGAACAAGTCTTCTTCGCAACTTTCCTCTACCCACTACAAAAAAGAATTCTTCTCCTTTTTACTATTAACTAGATACCTCAAAACATAAATTCCCAACTTTTCTTTCCTAGCTTCTCCTTTATATAATACTACTTGAGGTGACCCTCATAAACCTCTCCTAACCTCCATTTCCACTTCTTTTTTTTTTTTTACAATTTCTCTTACTCTTCACTTTTCTTTTTATTATTCAAAAATCAAATGTTATTTTTAAATCATCCATCCTCAATTTTGATTTAATGTACCATCATTTCCCCAAGATATGAAATTTCAGAATCTCTTTGGAATACTAATTTCATGTTTCTAGGTTTAACAAAACTGTTGAAGTTTTAAATTCCACTCTATTTCCCTGAATTCTCAAGACAGTTGCTGATGTAAATTTTAATATAAAATATTTAGTCACAAAATAGTATTGCTTTGTATGCACATAGTTGTAAGATTACTTTGCTTTTGTCAATAAAAACTATACCATCTTTCATAAAACTCTAAACATATTAAGAACTGTGATGCAGAATAAAAATTATACATGATAAAACAGGTACCAGCACAACATTAGGTTATAGTTACATCAAAAAAAGTTTTAATGGTCCCAAATATATATACTCAGCAACTAAGCATACACTCAGGGGAGGAAAAAAAATTGAAAACAAAATGAAACAAAAAAAAATTATGACACAATTGACCACACCTAGAATTCCACTCAATCTTTAATCAAGCAGGGACAAATCCCCACTTAAAAAAAAAACAAAACTGCAATTTGAAGGGCAAAGGGAACAGATAAAAAAGAGGAAACTTTATATTCACCCCTCCTCCACAGAGGTTTTCCCAAACCTGTTGTAGTTTGACTAAAATGTTCAGAATGTATGATTTTAAAGGCAGGTCTCTTTATACAAAGAAACTGCTGGCATTCTCAACTAGTGAAGAGTTATGGCAGAAAGGCCCATTCTTCTGA